>NDXB01012257.1:0-46856 GCA_002631895.1 Agapornis roseicollis | reverse complement strand
TTGAAAATTTATAGACAATATAATCTGGTGTGTTTTTTTTTGGTTTTTTTTTTTTTGTTTGTTTGTTTGTTTGTTTGTTTTTTGATAGATTTGTCTTTTGTTCCCATCAATCAGCAGAAAGTTTGAACACAGATTGATCCATGCAAGTCATTTTCTTTTAAAAGGCAGCAAATACTGCTTGTTCGTGGTGTCTGTTTGCTACATGTAAACCAAATTATAGGTGTATGGATACCAGATCTCATCAGAGCACACTGATAACTTGTAGGGCAGATTATCTGTCTTCTAGGTTTGTTTTCAGCTAGGAAAATGTTACAGAGATCTGATAATCAGTGCTTTGTAATGAGACATGCTTGTTTTTCTCTGAATGCCTTCATGAAGCCTTTGGATTTTGAGAGACGTAATAGTTACAAATGTTTTTAATCAGATGTTTTTGTGTTTGAAGGTTCTCTTGAGTCATCTTTATAATGAAAGTATTCTATCTTCAGGAAATTCTAAAGCAACAGAGTCTACGGATGTTCGAGCTGGTCCAGAAGCATCCACCACACTGGCCTCCTTTTGTGCCACCAAGCAAGCCGGAAGTGACAACCACAGGAGCAGGTGCAGTACTGACTGAAAGCAGTGTGGCAGAGCCTTCTTCCTTGGCAACTGCACTTCCCTAAGGGCAAAGTATTCGCCACGTGATGAAACGCCTTACTCTAACAGAATATCAGATCTGTATCCAATCAGGCCACATACAATTGCTAGCACAGAGATACAGATGCATGTTTTCTTAATATTGCAAGATACTTTGAAGGACAGAAAAGGGGGTTTTGGTGGGGTTTTTATGTTTGCTTGGGGTTTTGTCTGTTTTGGGTTTTTGGGGGAGTGGGGTTTTTTTCAGTAAAAAAATTAGACAGGTCTTTAGATTCTAAGTTGTTTTATTTTTTATATTTTCCAGAACTCATTGAATCTACTGACAAGCTATTTGAATTGGAAGAAGAATTTGAAATCCTGAGTGTATGAAGAAAACTGTGGTGACCCTTCTGAGTATTGAACATATTGCTAATATTATTGCATTGACTTAAATCAAACAGCCATGTTACCCCCAAAGTGCCTGAAATGCCAGAAAACAGAGCACAAAAACGTGGTAGTGTCCAAAACTCCAACAGTGACAGTTCTTTCTGTCAGCAAGCTTCCCCAGATGGAAAAGCTGTAGAAGATCTCATGGTAAGAGCCTTAAAGGGAACTTCTTTTTAATGTGTGTCTTTGCTGAAGACAAACGGACTGTTGACATTAAGGTAAAAATAAGTCTATCTGTAGGCTGTGTGTCTGGAGAAAGGAATAACACAAAATGGGTATTTCTTGCTCTCATATAATGCAATAGTTTAGTTCTTAAAGCAAAATAGTCTCCAGTTAAGGAGGATGTTTCCTTCCGTCCCCTCCTGTGGGCTGCATCGTTGGAAAAATACATTGTCTTGTTTAAAAGATCGACTGGATCAGAAGAAAAACGTTTCCTTGTTAAATATTTTAACATGTATTTGAGCAACCACGCTTTATTACAAAAATGTTTCTGTGAAAGGAACTATGTCTAACATGTATGTTTTGCAATAGCCTTCCTGTTTCTGGGAAACCTCAAGAGGAACAGGAGCCTCAAATATATGATATCGATCACGACCACTGTTAGAGTTATGATATATTTCACCTTGACCTTAAAACTCAAATCATTAAAACTTAGGCTGACTTTTCTTTTGGAGCTAAAATGAGTCAAAGGTGGTTTAACTGTACCTTATTTATTATAAAAAAGATCTACACAAGTTTCTCTGTTACAGCACTTTATCTGTGCATCTAATAAATTTCTTAAGCTTTTCATAGGTTGTATGCTGCTATATTTTCTTAATTTGTTTGTGTGAACTAAATACAAACCAGGTTATTTTAAAACTTAATATATAGGCATATGCAAATTACTTAACTGTTGTTTTCTGACTTGTTGCCTTTTGAAATCTGTTTTAGTAGAAGTGCCTTAATTCTGCAGGTTTATCAGAACAGCCTATGCAGTTTGGGTCCTAAGGCAGAGTGTCTCTCTAGCAGCCATAAGAAAACCAGCTCAAAATAATTAAAGGCAGAGATCTTTTAATCCATTCTAAAGTTCATTTTTACTATCAGAGAGTCCCCATGATGGTCATTCTGTCACAGTGTTATGGATATGAATCACAGTTTCATCTTCACCAATAAATGACGATACAGAGAATCACCAGATGCTGTCGCCTCTCACTTGCACTTTGTGAGCGGGGCCAGAGTAATTTCCAAGAGAACAGAGCATGTTCCATCATTCTTGCCTTCAGTGTTTATTAACTACAGTGTGGAAAAAAACCATACATTTAGAAAAAATACGATTTTCTTCCCCTCTTCGTGGGTTAGCTGCAAAGTATTATTACTATTTAATACATGAACTTACTGTTCATGTAACAGTAATTGTAGCCCTCTGCTCCTACAGATGAAAATGAAGCCCTTATTCTGAAATACTCAATCTTGAGTGGTGACTGCTAACAAATGAAAGCACCTAAGTTAACAAAGTAAAAGTAACAATAATAAAATCAGTGGAGTGCAGTTATTCTGTATGCAGCTCTTAGCTGTTACCTAATGCTTTTCAGAGAGGAGGTCATGCTCCAGCCAACCTCCTGAAGTATTCCTGGTGGGGTAAAAAAGGGCTGGTGACTGGAATTCCCACCCTATGTACCTGAACAGCTTGTGTGGGAGAAGGCTAGACTGGTGGGACTTGGTGTAAGCCTGGACCTTGCTGGTGGAACCAGGTTATCCTGACAATGGAAGCCATTCCTCTAAAGACAGTGGTGCTTAAAATGCTAAGGCCCTGGTCCTAGAAAATAAATTATTTGTATTTGCATGTGTCCATGCTCAAAAAATAAAACCAAATCCCTGCAGCACCTGAAGCCCCTTTTTAAGGCCCTGTGGCTGGAAAGTTGTCATTTGCCAGTTATTTGCAGATTTGCATAATAAAGTAATGAGCTCCACTGTGTGCATACTGAGACATAACATTGCCTTTGCAGCACCCAGGATGTAAATACAACAGGATCTGTCTGCCATGGGTCAGCTAAGGAGCAGATTGGATATTCTGCATGAAAGGATTGCTACTCAGGGACGTTAAATGCCTTAAAGATACTTGCAAAACACATCCAAAGCAGTTGCTGATCTCTATTAAAAGGCAGGGACAGGACAGGGAGGAATGGTTTTAACCTGCCAGAGGGGAGATTGAGATAAGCAGAAGTTCTTCCCTGTGAGGGTGCCCGGAGAAGCTGTGGCTGCCCCGTCCCTGGCAGCGTCCAAGCCCAGGTTGGACAGGGCTTGGAGCAACCTGCTCTAGTGGAAGGTGTCCCTGCCTGAGGTAGGGGTTTGGAACTGGATGAGCTTTAGGTCCTTCCAACCCAACCCATTCCACAGCAGTGTGGCTCTCACCGCCCGCCGGCCGTTGCGGTGGTGCTGCGGTGGCGGTTCTGGTCCCGTGCCCTGCAGCGCGGTGCGGGCGGGTCTCGACGGTGCCCGATGTCCATCGCTGCCCCGGGGCCAGCAGCCGCGGTCACGGTGACACCGGGCACCGCCCCTGGCGGGAGCTGCCTCGCCTGTGGCAGAGCCCCGTCCGCCCCCCCCATCCCGCGCGCGCTCCCCGCCGCGCACAGGCGCGCGGGCAGACTGAGGGCAGCGGCCTCGCGCGGCGGGTGCGCCTGCTCGGCGCGCGGGGCGCGCGGTGACGTGCGGCGGCCGCGGCGGGGCCGGCGGCGAGCAGGCGGCGGGGGGAGGGGAGCAGGCCGCGCGCGCTCGCGGCCCAGGCTGTGATTGGTGCAGGCCCGGCCCCGGCGCATAGCAAGGCCCGGCCGCCGCCGCGGCGGAGTCCTGCGGCCCGGCCCTTCCCCCGCCCCGGGCCCCGTCCCGCGGCGCGGCTGCCCGGCGCGGGGACCCGCACAGGTGAGCCGAGGCGGCAGAGCCGGGCCGGCGGGGGGTGGGCACAATGGAGGCGGCTAGGCCGCGCCGAAGGCCGCGATCGGGCCCTGCCAGCGCCACGGCGGACACCGACGGGCCCGTCCGCGGCCGCCCGGCGGTGGGTCGGTGATCCCCGGCCGCCGCCGGTTGCTGCCGCGCTGGGCAGGAGGGTGCGGGCGTCGCCAGCTGACCGTGCGGGTGAGGGGCCTCTGCGGGCGGCCAGAAAATGGCGGAAAACAAGATGTCGGCCGGCGGGGCGGGGAAGGCTGTGGCCCCGCGGGCCGTCGCGCCGCCGGGACAGGGGTTATCCCCGCCTCCCGGCCCGCCGCGGGACACCTTGCTCCTGTGCCGCCCGAACCCACGGGCGGGGGCGCGGGGAGCTGGGGCAGCGGGACAGCAGCAGTGCGGCGGCGTCACGGAAGGGGCCGCAGCAGGGACGGGAGGCCGCGGGGGGAGACTGCCCTTTCCCTGCAGCGGGCGGTGTTCTGCGGCCGCGCCGCCGCCCTGTGCCCTCAGCGGGCTCCTTTGTCTCCGCGTTCCCACCCCTCCCTCCGCCGCCTCTCCCTGACGCGGCGGCACCGCTCCCGCTTCCCTGCGGTGCAGAGGAGCGCTTCCAGGCGGGGACGGGATGCCTGGGCCCGCTGCCGGCCGGCGAGCGCTCCGCGGGCGCGGAGGATCCGCACCGGGGCTGCCCGGCCGGCACCGCGGGCTCGCCCGCCCACCCCGCTGCCGCGCTCCCGACGCCCTGTGACGCGCCCGCTCCGCGAGCACGCGCGCTGCGCTTTGCTGTGCTGTTTGTTCTGCGCTGTGCTCCGCGCTCCTCCGCAGCCGCGCAGCCCCAGCGCGGTGCCGTCCCCGCCGTCTCCGGTGGAGTGGCGGGATAGCGAGTCCAGGCGTTGGAGCAGCGGGCAGCCCCTGCGCGATGCTTCATGCGGCTGCCGCCCTTCTCTTCCCGTGGTCGCTGTTATGGGAAGTTCCGTTACGGCTGTGGATGTTAACACGTAGATGTAAATTCTATTTTATTAATTTATTTAAGAGCCTTAAGCGCATTTTCGGTCAGTAAGGCAAATCTCGTGCACTGGTTTTGCTTTTGTCATTTTAAATGGATTTTGAGTGCTAAGTTTTCATGGATGCTTTATAGGCAAACACAATAAAGGACTTTAAAATGGAGATGTTAGTTTTTCATGGGCTTATGGTAACCTGCACGTTATTACATGAATTGGGTTCTTCTGCTAAAGATTTCTGCATAAGCAGGATGTTTGTCATTGCATTTCTGTTGGTTGCTGTGTTAAAAATTAGGGGTGAAACCCCAAAATCCTCAAGTGTCTTCAGGGGAGGATAATTCTTTTGTATTATCCTTGAATTTGAATATAAGAGAATTAGAGAACAACTGGTTTGGATTTTTCAGCTACATCTAAGTTTATTGTGTCGCATCACTCTGTATCTGAGCCTGGTCCTTTTGGCTTAATTAAAATGTCATAAGCAGCTTACAAGTATTTGAAACATCGGACAAATTCTGGTGTGTTTTCCTTTATTACATGTAGACAGAGCATAATTATTTAGAAAAAAATCATTATTTTAAAGGAGTGCTTAAGGGCTGACCATGCAAATGCGCGTGATGTGCAAATGCATCCCCTGCACATACTGGAATAATTGTATGTGTGAACTGGGGACATAGTTGGCATTTGCAGGGCTAGGAGATTTAAAAAGGGATGTTTAGGTTACCACACTGTTTAGGAGATGTAAAAAAAACATGTTAAGTACATACTCTTGTGTAAATTTATTAAGTTGTAATTGGCATTTTGTATAAATATTTGTTATGTTATAAAAATCTAAAATATGCCAACAGTGCCTGTAAGCCAGCATTGTGACTGGGAGCTCCATTCTGCCCCTGGGTACAGGTTTTCTTTTTAGCCTGGGCGTGCTGAGGCATTGCTTTTTCCCCTCCTTAAAATACTTGGATAAAGAAGTCTCAATTTAGGGTGCTTTTTGAAAGCTTTCTTAAAGAAAATTAAACCAGGAATGGTTATTTTATAATATTTTTAAGGGAATAGTAAACTTGAGAATAAATCACTGTGTATACCAAGAGCAGTGTTCATAAGGGCCTGGGCCTTTACAAGTGTCTAAGCTGAGTTTTGCTGTTATGTATTTTTAGGTAATGCCAAACTGCCAAATGTTACCTTTGATTTTAAATTTTAAACACCATTTACAGTAGTGTTCCTGCCCAAAGAGGTCATATATCCCTTTTTTTACCCTAAAATTCATTGCTTGGTCTCAGCTGAGCCTTGTTTAAGGAAGAACTTCGGCATAAAGAACTAGAATAACTTCTAAGTGAAGCTAGGTAGAGAGCTGTGGTTTTCAGAAAAAGGAAACCATTCTCAGATACATACATACATACATTCTCAGATACATACCAGTTTAGTAACTGGTTCATGAAATTCTTCATTTTGGGATCTCATGGTGATGTACTTCTTCCTGGTACAAAATAGCATGCCAGAATTTAAAAAAATAATAAAAATAGAATGTTGTAAAATTATATGATTTTAGTGAGTGATTCTGGTAAAGCATTTTTGTGGTATTTTCTTTAAATACATAAAGGAGAAGAAGAATATAGGGGAAAAAACCTTGAGATCTAGGTAGTTAGAGGCAGGAGGTATGGGTAAGTTTTGGCATTTGACACTATACCAAATTGTGTCTTTCTGCCTTATTTCTCAGTCTTTTTTAAAACATGAAAAAACATTTTTTCTATTGTGTGGGTATATAACATGGTGTAGAACCACAGTTAATCACTATGCTACATTTTTTTCTGTTTCCAGTAATAGGATTTGCATGCATATATTGTGTGAAACTGAATCATCTGCACTGCTGAAATCTGTGAGCAGGAACAACCAATTGTAGGAGAACCGTGGGCATAACCTGGTATTAATTGTTCCAGCATTAACAGCAAGGGGGGGTTTCTTGCTGTCCCTGCATTCCTTTAAGACCCAAAAGTAGATCTGAAAAAGAAATTGGTGATTGTGTAGTTAATGCAACTCTGTCCTTTGTCTGCACTGGGGGTTTAGAAGAGTATGATTAAGTGAGGGTTGGATACCAGCTGCATCAGCTGAGGTACAGCTTCAGCATGTTCTTTGCTAGTGTGTCATCACCCATCTCTGGTTTTAGTGGAAGTTTGAGGTATTCATAGTACTACATGCACAGAAAGTGCCATCCCATCACTGTACTTCTTTATAGCTCTGTTAGCTACTAGGAGAATACTCCTTTTAGTGATAATTTGCTTTCCTTGCAGAAATTCTAATTTAAGTTAAAATAATAGTTTTACTTTGCATTGAATTTTCTGCGTAGCATAATATGTAATAGGTTTGGGCATTTAATTATATAATCTGAAAACAAATTAGACTGTTTATTGAGAAGAAAGGAAAGCTCAGCGTGTTCTCCTGTAATCCAAGATTGATGTAATTAAAGATAATTTTTCATAACCATTTATATTAAAAAAAAGGATTACCTGAGTGTGAAGGCTGGAAGTTGTAAAGGATTGCATTAGTTCTGAAATTGGTATATTAAATTAGCATTCATGGTCCAGAGCTGTATATTATTTTGTAACAGCAAGTATTTGTTAGCTACCCTAAGAGTTTCAGATGGCTGTGACCAGAATTGAGGAGTGCTGGAGCACTGCATGAAGGTTCTGGAACTGCTCTGTAATTTGATTTTTAGCCAAAACCTAAAACTACATTGAAATTTGATTGTCTGGGTAGAATTGGGTTAGTTAAATCCTAGACTGTTTTCCTCATGGATAATACTTGACTTGTGTTTTTATAGTACTGGCTGGTCTATGGACCTAACTTACTCTGTTAGGGCACTACTGAGAAATTATTTGGGGGAATTCCTATGGCTCTGCAGGAAGAATATTATGTCATTGTCCCCAGGAGTTAGTATTGCTGATGTAACAATTTGAGAGAAGTAGGTTTCATCAAACCGTATATGGAGACAGTGTGGAAAGGATGGTAGTGACACTAGGGTGATACAAGTTCTTTGGTTCTTTTGTATTCTCAGTTAAGTTGAAACCTCCTTGGGGTGGATCCGTGACTTTTTCTTGAAAATACCATCATTATGGACCACTTGCTGCTTCCTTCGCTTGAGGATTTGAAGAGTATAACAGAAGGAATGATCTGCTCAGTTCCTTCCTTGACAATGAAGATGCAGTAAGCATGGATTGTGTTTTCCACATTTCTCACCTTTAAGATTGTTACCCTGTTTTGTATTTTTTCATATAAAAAAATCCCCAAAGACAGAGTCATACCCACCTGGCATTTGGCGTGGCCTGCACAGAATAGGAATTCTGCATCATCTGCTGGAGCGAAGGCATTTAACGCAGTCATGCTAAAGGAGGTGAAGCAATGTAGCACTACAATTGACTTTTCACATCATCTCACCTTGGTGGCTTTCTGCCTGGCTTGAACAACATCTGGAGCTTCGGTTTCCACACACAGACTGCCTGGTGCTGGACTGACACAGTAGAGACCACCTGATTCTGTGGGTCAGCCTTGTGCAGCGTGACCCTAAGCACTGACAGAGTGCCAGCATCTCCCTCACAATGGCAACTTGGTTTGGTGCCAAGGATCCAGCGCTGTCAGTTCTGGTGAGCCACAAGTGTTGCCATAAATGTAGTAATTGACTCCCTTCAGTTTTTAGGTCTTTTACTGTGCACTCTTGTGCCTGTAACTGGTAGAGCTTCATGTTTAAGAGAAATTAATGTCATGTCTACTGCAGTGTGGTTTACTTCTGGATTAGTGCGATAGTGTGAGTTGCATTAGGTCCTGGCTTTCTGGGTCCTTTGGTTCTAGCCTGAAAGTGTCTCAGAGCCTTCAGGCACTTAACACCATTTATTACAGCTTGGCTTATTTTATTACCTCACTTGACTATGTTGGTGCTTAAGTCTGTTGTGATATATTTCATTGCAGCAGGGTTGTCAAATAGGTTGTACCACAAAGTACTTGAAGTTTCTAGTGTATTTTGGATTTAGATACACAGGCTTAAAGACATTCTTGAAAAAGGATAGGGGTCAATTTTTTATGAGATTCAGAAGAACAAAATCAAGGTTGGTGCTACAGCAGTGATAGTACACTATTTTTGAGACTTGCTCTTAGGAGCATTTGTACTTTCCTTTTTGTCTCCCCACCACACAGTTCCAGGCAGCTGTTACTTGAGCTCTTACTCTGTGCTCACTTCCCTTCAACTCCTAAAACTCTTAATTTTCTGTGTGATACTGTCATTTATTTCTGATTCTTGGATATGAGAGGGCAAAAAAGTACAAGATTTTAGTCTTGTGCAACAGGTTTTTTAAGCTAGAGATTTCTTCTGTATGCTCCTGTAGCTGCTTCTATGCAGTCATTTCATCTCCACTGAGAACTTGTGTAAAAGTCTTCTGGGTTGCAGCAAGTTGCAAATAATTTGGAATCCCCACACTTTAACACACTTTAATTTAATATCAATGCAAATAACATGGAGGAATGCTATTTTATCCTTCTCTCCTGTATTTTATGGAAACGCTCTGTCAAAGAACTGTTACATGCTTTCTCTTTCTCTGGAAGCAAGTTTGTGTAGCATTCTGCCTTACGGAAGAGACGCAGCATCCTCAAGACAGATGGTACCAGAAATGGAGATCTTGGTAAAATTGTTCAGTGAGAAGCTCAACATTTATTCTTCATGTGTGCAAATTCTTAGATATTGGAATAATTGGAATTGCATTTCAATGACTGTGAGAATCTCGGAAGTAAAACTCGGAATAAAGCTGCCATAGCTGTGTGGCAAGGTTTGAGGAGCTGGTGTAATTTTAAATGATTGAGGAAAAGAGGCAGATCTGACAAAAGAGAAATCTGAAAACATAAGCCCCTAAAGCATTAAGGGGCATTAGAAGAGCCAAAGCAGCAAAGCAATTATCAAAACCAAAAGAAAGATCAAGGTGTAACAGTGAAAGGGTAACTGGGGAGCTTACCAAGCGTTGGTGGGTTTTTTTCTATCAGTAGCTTTAAAAGCTCAGTTTTCTATTAGAGGGATATTGCAGATAGCTGCATAGGACCAGCTTTCCCTGGCAGCAGAAATGAGGCAGCACAGAAGGGACAGTGTTGGAAGATAAGATTTCTAGAAAAACCTGACAGCTTTGAAATGAAATGTCAACCAACATGGATAATGCAGTCCTAACACTGGAATGGTGAACAGAGGGGTCAGCCCTGAAGTCTGTTGAGCACTGTCGTTTCTCCAGCGAGTATCATGGCAGTGGAGACGTTGAAATAAGTTGGCCTCTCTTGTGCTTAGCTGTTGCGTGTTATAATGCGTAGTTCTGCACTGTGCATGCAAATCTAACTGAGGGCTGATTAAATTTTCTTTTGGGCCTTCTGTCCGACTCTTCATGCAGTAGGGGGGTTCATATGCAATGAAATGAGCTTGGGCAGTTTGTTCTCAGAAATGTAGTGCATGATGCAGGTTTTTTTGAAACTTAGAGTTACCTATAATTAAACATAACATCCAATTAAATGTACGTATTAGAATTTGTTTTGAAATATCCAATAGATACAAAATAGTGAAAGACTCCAGGAAAAAACGATACTCTCAATATGATGCTCGACTTCCTTTGGTGTAGCTCCACACACTGTAATCACCAGTCTTGGTGATGAGTTAAAGAGTATATAGAGACAGGGATAGAGCAGAAGTGACTTCTTTGTGCACAGTTGCTAATACATGTTATTACACTAAAGCATGTAGTTAGTAAGGGCGTGTACATGCTATTGATCTCTTGACTTGTATTGCTTCTGTGTGGCAAGCTACAGTTTAAGGCAAAGTTACTTCATTTCTTGACAAAGTTTCTGCTTCTAGATATTAAGTTACCTGTGACTAGGTTTGTTTTTTCTAATGTGTTATATTTGGTACTGTGTCCTGATCCCTACTACTGGTGTTGCAGGTAAGATCTTTGCTGTCAGTTATGGAGCTGTTACTGTATGGAGATTCCAGTCTCAGAAAACTGGAAGTATATCTAAATGTTCAGTTTGCAGTGGGGAAATGGACAACTTAGGCATTTCTTGTGTTTACTGCTTCTAGAAACAAGGGGATGTTGAAGCATGTACCTCTGCATGCTGAAGGGTAAAAACTTTCCAGTTAAATTCTATGGAATATGAACAGAACTGTTCTAGGCCAGGCAGTAGCCAAAGACTTGTATGAAAAAACCCTTTTAAGTCCTGACCAAGAATTACTGACTTGTTTGGTTTCAGTCACATGTAATTCTTTTGATTACTGTAGGACTGCTTATGAATGGAAAGGTTTTCAGGATTTTAGATCAAAAGTATAAAACAAAACAATAAATGAAAGTGAATTGTACCAAGTACTACATGCTTTTTTCCTTAAGCCTTTGATAAATGCTGTTTTCTGTTTGTCAGGGGGACACGTTAATCCAGTAAAGCTAATGAACACAGTATAACAGTGTTTAATGTAAAATCTGGTTTTGGTGTTGTTGCAGTTGTCTGTGAATGAACTTGGCTGACTATGGATCCAGGTGGTGGAAGTCTTGGATTGCAAACGCAAGAATCCAAAATGCCTCACACTATGATTATGCAGGATTTTGGTAAGCGTTCTTGCTATTAAAAAATAATTAATAAAATCAAGACTCTTTTTTCAGGGGTTTGCTAAATGTTTATAAATATCAAGATGTAGAGTGGGCTAATATAATAATATATTGCTATTTGCATGACTTTTTTGAGACAGTAAAAGATTTAAATGGCATATACTATGTCGTTGTAGACTTTGGTTGCTGATCTTGAAATAGTCACTTATTCCAAAACACTGAAGTAATTCTGTGGAGGAGGGGAAAGGAAGTTAAGTCTGAGGCCCAGAGTGTTCTAGATGAGACATAAAATGTTATTTGGAGCTCACCAGTTTTGTGGGGTGTGTGCTTCTGCTAGAAATCATGAAATTACCTTGACTAGTTGTTACATACAGGAGAGGTAAGATCTTTGCTGTCAGTTATGGAGCTGTTACTGTATGGAGATTCCAGTCCTCCTCAAGTATTGGGAAGGACCGTGTATTTGTTCTAAAGTGAGTTAACATCCCTCAGTGTACCAGAATAACTGCATTTGCAGTACAATCCTGAATAAGTCTTTTTTCATTCTGATCAGAACCATTTCCTTGCAAGCTTTGTTCATTAAAATTGAACCTTCTGTTTATGTGTGTGTTAAAATAATTCACTGCATTCTCTTTTATATATAGAGAAGTAATGTGTAAATGTGACTGGCTAGTCAAGTCTCTTAATGAATAACAAGTTTCTGCTTAGAGCCATTCCTTGCAATGTATCAACTTGCTGGAAATTGTACTACAGATATTGCGTACAGCTCAGTATTTTTCTATCAAGGCCCATGCAGTCTAAAGGATGGGGGGTCCTTGTACTGTAACAGCAGTTAATGTGTTGTCACCACACTTCCCATGTCATGCAAGAATTCTGTGAAGGTGCAAGTTACTACTGTAATCAAGTATTTTCTAACTGGGATTTAAGAAAAAGATGCAATTGCCAACTGGCCTGCCATTTTTAATGTATCAGCATTGTAAAATCTACATCTGGGACAAACGCCACGTTATGTCTTAAAAGAAGTGCATGTTTTGTTTTTCTTAATTTAAAGAATACAGGCTGCTTTGGATAAATTTTATCAGGTGAAATGCAAATTGTGGGTTGTTAAAAAGTAACAGATTTGTACATCTGTATTTAACTTCTCTATACAGTTATTCCACAGATAAACTAATAGCTAATGCAATAATTTTAACATTTTTCTCCTCATTCATGATTGTTTCATAGTGGCTGGAATGGCTGGCACTGCTCATATTGATGGAGATCATATTGTTGTATCAGTTCCCGAAGCTGTCCTTGTTTCTGATGTTGTTACTGATGATGGAATAACTCTTGATCATGGCTTAGCCGCTGAAGTTGTCCAAGGACCTGACATCATCACTGAAACTGATGTTGTAACAGAAGGTGTAATTGTTCCTGATTCTGTTTTGGAAGCTGATGTTGCTATTGAAGAAGCTCTAGATACCAGTGATCATGTTTTGACTTCTGATCTAATAACAGAAACTGTTAGAGTTCCCGATCAGGTTTTTGTGGCTGATCTTGTAACAGGTCCTGATGGACATTTGGAGCATGTTGTGCAAGACTCTGTGTCAGGAGCCAACTCACCAGCAATGGTTTCAGAAGAAGTTCTCGTAACAAACTCAGATTCTGAAGCAGTCATTCAAGCAGCTGGTACTGTTCCTGGCTCCACAGTGACTATAAAAACAGAAGATGATGATGATGGCAAGAGCACATCTGAGGACTACTTAATGATATCTTGTAAGTTAAACAAAGGTAGATATGAACAAGAGATTATCTGAAGTGGAAATGATCTGGTAGGGAGAAGTTCCTCTTAACTGGCTCTTGCTCCATTGTGTACTGGAACTCTCAAACAATAGTCTGTTGCCCAGTTAATTCTTGGTGTCTGGATTTGGGATTTCATGATGAAAAATTTATTATCATTGATACAGCAAGAAAAAGAATGACATTCATGATGTTGAGTGAATGTGTGTGTATGTCTCTGTTTCTGAAACTAGATATTCATGGAAATTAAGACAAACACATTGCAAAATTAAACATTTAACATATTTTTAATATAATATGTTTTTTTTTTTTTAAATACACAGGTATATTACCGTGTTACATTGATTGTTGTAAAAATAATGTGTTTGGTTTAATCAGTAGAATCCAAGAAAGAAGTCAGTTTTTAAGATACTTGACACATAGTTTTAAGTGCCCACAAAAACTTTGTTTAACTCTATTACAAATGAAAATGGGCATTTTATTGTATGTTGTGGTGTTTTGGACTGAACTTGACATTAAGGGGTTGTGTGTATTAATTGATTGGTTCTGGAAAGTAGCTGCCCATTTCACCTTCCATGCAGCACTCAACTCTGAGGAAACTGTGGTCCTGTACTACTTGTTGAGTGAGATCTACTGAAAGGACCTTAGGTATCTTACGTTTCTTCGGTAATTAAGTTATACACAAGGGCTTTATTGTCACACAAATTTGATAAAATGTATGACAGTTTTAGATTTTTTGACTTCTGCGAATGAGTTGTTGAAACGTGAGTAGGTCAAAGGAGGCTTTATTTAGTCAGAAGCAACATGTTAAAAAAGGGGCAATGCCAAGTGTGTCAAAGTGTCAGCTTGTTCACAGCAAGCTGCATTTAATACAGCTTTCAAGACAGAGGACATGACTGATTGGTAATTGTAATGATCTCAGTATTTCCTATCATTTATGTTCCTTATGCAAAATGTATTTTTGGTCTTTTTTGTTCAATATGGGATGGACAGCAAATATTTTTTTGTCATTTTATTATTATTGTAATGTTGTATGTCACTAATAGTAGTAAAAATGGGGCTTTGTTTTGAAAAAGAACCAAAAAGCCCTCAGTCTAAAAGCAAATTATACCTACCACAGAAAAAGCCTTGTGTGTTTGTAAATGAAGGAACACCATTTTTACAGTCAGTTGTTTCACTGAAAAAATTCCTCCTTTCTGACAGAGTACTTACGATGAGTTGTATTCTGTAACTGCGGTATTTCCAACTGCACCTTTGTAATTGTAAGTAAAGTCATCTTTGGAATTCCTTGTAAGATAGATAAGTTTGATTGATAATGACTGCTGCACTTAGACAAGAGCATCTTAAATGTTCAGTAACAGTTACCTGATAATGCCAGCTGTGACTGGTACATTTATAGTTTTGTCACATGTTCTCCAGCCTGCCAATGGTTTTTGCAATGTTTCAAAGCCAGTTCAGTAAATTAGACTTACATATATACATATATATATATATCTCATCATGATATGCCTGAATACTCATGGTTGGAAGGTACATTGTTTAGAATTTGAAGTAATCATTTTAGATAATAGAATAGATAGAATCGCAGAATCGTTCAAGTTGGAAAAGATCTTTAAGATTAGCAGGTCCAGCCGTTAACCCAGTGCTGCCACTAAACCATGTCAGTAATGCCACATCTACACTTATAAATACCCCCAGAGATGAGGACTCCCCCACTTGGCCTGGGCAGCCTGTTCTAGTGTCTGACAACCCTTTTGGTAAAGACATTTTTCTTATATCCAGTCTAAACCTCCCCTGGCACAACTTGAGGCCATTTCCTCTTGTCCTGTCCCTTTTTACTTGGGAGAAGTGACCAGCTCCCATCTCAGTACAGCCTCCTTTCAGGTAGTTATAGAAGGTCCCCCCAAACCTCTTTTTCTCCAGACTAAACACTGCAGGTCCCTCAGCCTTTCTACATCAGACCATTCACCAGCTTTGTTGCCCTTCTCTGGGGCCACTCCAGCACCTCAGTGTCTCTTGTAGTGGGGCGCCTAAAAGTGAGCCCAGGAGTCAAGGTGCAGCCTCGCCAGTGTCAAGAACAGGGGGACAATCCCTGCCCTATTTCTGCTGGCCACACTGGTGCTGATACAAGCCAGGATGTCAATGGACTTCTTTGCCACATGGGCACGAGCTGGCTCAGCCAACACCCCCAGGCCCTTTTCCACCAGGCAGGTTTCCAGCCACTCAATTTGTGTGGTGTTGCACAGAGTTGCTGTGGCCCAAGTGCAGGACCCAGCACTTTGCCTTGTTGAACCTCAGCCCATTTATCCATCCTGTCCAGATCCCTCTGCAGAGCCTTCCTATCTTCAGGCAGATCAACACTCCCACCCAGCTTGGTGTCATCAGCAAACTTGCTGAGGATGCACTCAGTCTCCTCATCCAGATCACTGATAAAGATGAATTCTCTTGCCTCTGCTAAGTTTTGAGGCTGTATTAAAATCCCTGCTAGCTATTTGTTCTCAGCAAAAGTTAATCTTACACAGTTGGGGGAAGTTTGTTTGGGTTTTAAATGTTTTTAAATTTACATTGAATGGTTATGTTTGTGCAGATAATCTGTTGTGTGGAATAGATGAATGCCTCAGTTTATCAAACAGTTTAAAACACCTTTTACTTACTTGTTAAATTGTCAGATGTTCAGTAGATATTGTAGAAAGTTACCTTCATATTTATTTTGGGGTGTGTACATACATATATATATATATGGACTGTNATGGTTATGTTTGTGCAGATAATCTGTTGTGTGGAATAGATGAATGCCTCAGTTTATCAAACAGTTTAAAACACCTTTTACTTACTTGTTAAATTGTCAGATGTTCAGTAGATATTGTAGAAAGTTACCTTCATATTTATTTTGGGGTGTGTACATACATATATATATATATATATATGGACTGTTTAATCTTTTTTATAATGTAAACCACACCAAAATGATAATTTATAAGAATCTCAAAATACTTACCTGTCTTTTAATGAAATCTAGCATCTAGAAAGTGTGATTTTACATAAGATGATAGATAATGCTCTTAGGGAATACCACCAGCTGTTTTGTGGAACACAAACATTTTAGAGTGTGAAGCTGAGCTGAGTGCAGAATTTTAACTGACCTTACTCTTTTGTTGGGAGCTACAGTTTAAATATACTGAAAGCTGATTTATCACCATTTTAAGACATTGCCATGTAGCTATTTTATACACTATTGGTAATTATATTTTTGTGTAAATACTCCTTGGAAGATAAGAAGTTTCTCTTGACAGTTGTGTAAATCAGCTGCGTATGATTTTGTAATGGGACATTTACACTAGAAGATTGTCACCACTCTGCTCTCTCAGTGCAGACGAATTCAGCTTTTTTAGATCAGCTTTAGAAGGTGATTTAAGTCTTAAAATATTTCTCTGATACGTTCACAGCATACGCCATGGGATATGCACAATCCCTTGTTTAAAATATCCAGAATACCTGCTTAAAAAGGAAATTCTGAGTGCAGATGTTGGGATTGTGAATCCAGTCCATCTTGCACCAAGATGGGAAAATTAGGAACAGTGCATCCCATTTTGCCAGGGAGGAGTTAGGACACGTGTAGCTTAAAGCATACCCTTTTTTTGTTTTTCAGGTTTGCGATATTCAGACCCACAGCGGATTGCCAGCTCCCGATCCGTGTGCTGGCCCTGCATGCACTATGTTGGTGACCTCATACCCACCAAAGAACAACACTGGAGCTGGCCTTTAGGGGTAAGGTACTGTTCCACCACCACCTCCTTTTTAGTATATTACAATACAGTGTTACATAAGTTGCTAAACATTTTATATTAGTACTCCTATATTGTAACCTATGGCATATAAAATAAGTACATCAGACATTAGAAAACGATTTAAAAATGTAAAACCATGGGACTTATCTTGCCCTCATGTTATCCCTACGGGCTCCTATGGTGGGTGTGATATCACCAGGATAGTGCATGCTGAGGCATCACATGAATTGGGAGCTGGCAATCCACGGTGAATCTGGACATCACACACCTGAAAACAGCGAAGTAAGGTAAGTTGAAAATTGGAAGTGTGCTGAGTTTTCCTTTAAACCTTGTATATTTAGGAGGATTCAGCATATATTTATGAAGGTTCTCTGTTGTGTTTTTTCAGTTAATTTTAAGTGACGAGATATTAATATGTAGTGCTTCTGGCGGATGAGTCAGATCTGGAAGACACTTTCATATTCCATTGACCTAAAGTAAGCATTCCTGTTCCTGAGAACTATCACTGGGAAAAGTCATCAGATAATTTAACACTGATGGGTTAGCAGTCTGTGATTGCAGTTGTATTATTTTGACGATAGACTATTTTACCATCTGTTTTTGAAAATAGTCCTACTATTTTGGAACTTGATAAAGATTACATGTGTCCTGCTGTGTTGATTGTTCTCCCCTTACCTGAATGTGTTTAAGAAGAAGATTGAATCCATGCAATGTACTTCGTGTAAGACAGCAACTTAAGCAATAGCAATTGGCGATTCCATGTCTTTTTGTTGTTGAGGTATTTGAAACAAGAGGCAACATCTTACAAATGACAGCCTGTATCAGTATCATTTTCTCAGTCCAGGTTGTATTTTTCAGATTTTGTTATATTTCAGTTTTGATTTTTTATTTTTTAGAAAAGTGATTCCAGAGGCCCTGGGTACAGAGGCTTCCCAATACGTTGCCATTATTTTAGCTTAAGCTGTAGAGACTGAAGACCTTTAAATAAACACACAGGGTGCTTGGTGGTATGGAAGTAACCATGGCTCCCTATGCTTTTAAAGGTTATTGAAGATTTGGGGCTTTAATTTAAATACAGCATATGAGCATCTATGCTCTATTCATGTATTTTACTTTATGTTTTTAGCATATTCTTATAAAATGGTAAAATTTAAAAAAATCCTTCTTTTTTCTTTCTGTATTTTTTGCTGCATTGCAGCTGACGTCCTGGTAAGGCAACTGTCTAAAATTGCATGGATTTCCTTATGTTCTTTCTCCAAATACATGGTGGTGTACACTCATTGTCACCTAATAGTAGTTAAATAGTTGGAAATTTTTACCATAAAGAAAACGTATTACCACATACATGTGGTTACTCAACTGTTCATTAGGAAGTTGCCATTGTTAAATGACCTTCCAGTACAGAAACTTTTCTTTTCCAGGTTAAACTGATAATGTGTTAAGTTTATAAAACGTGTGAGTTTAGAAGAAATAGGTGTTGCTTGAGTTGCAGATTTGAAAATAACTTTACTTCCACCTACCCATTGTAAAATTACAGTAACAGTTTGCAGTTGGTGATTTCTTTCACTCAGCCTTTAAATATTCTTCCTGCATTTTGGCAGCATGTCTAGTCATACAGCTGTTGATGGTATTGCTCCTACCTTGTTACCACCAGTCCTTCAGAGACTAGTGTGCAGTGGAAATGTTCACTCTGCTAGAACAAAATGTATGTGCATCACTTTAAAGAATATAGATAAGAAACTTCTAAAAACCATGCAGAAGAGAAAATGGTCTTCAATAAGTTCAAACATAATAAATATGTAAAAATACTTTTTCCAAGAGAAGCAGGTTTTAGCATCTTCCCTTTTCCTTTAAGCAGAGGATAAAAGATCCTCTCTTGTCCATTCTGGCAGCAGAAAAAAATGTCAGTTTAGCAGATGCATTAATGCCCCCATACTGGATATAAAGATGTACTGATAACCTGATGCTGGTCAACTTAAGCTTCAAAGGAATGTGCCATGTTCTTTGTATAGCTTTCTCATCTGTGGTGGTCATAATTCTTAGTGTTCTCATCCTGCAAGATAACGTGAAGGCCATGCAGTACATGTCACCTTCTAACAGGTGAAGGTGTTGATGTTGCTGGAATCAATTTTATATTTAGAAAAAAAGCCAAACCCCAAACTCTTTTCTTGATGAAATTCTAATTTTTTTTCTTCTGATTCAAGTTTAATATTTTTTCAGCAGTGTGATTAATCTTTTATTAACAAAAACAAACTGCTACAATGTAGCATTTTTTTAAAGTTTTCCACCTATTTTTCCTCAAAATACATCATTTTCAGAGGCTCTAAAATAAAACCAAATACTTGACTTATTTGTATCTACATTATTTTACCTAGTTCTGTCCTCAGTAACTTCTGTACTCTTCTGGTGCAGTCTAAGATATGTGAAATAGAAACAAGGTTCCTCAGCATGGGGATGAAAAATAGTGTTGGATAGGTGTTTCTGTGGAATCCTCTCTGTGAGTGGTAAGAGCTTAGAGCTCCTGCAGGAGGGGCATCTGCTTCTCTTCTAGCAGATTCTGAACCACCTTGCATACTGCCTGGAATACTAAGAGAAGCTTAAACTAACTCCAGTTTACCACAGTTTTCCAATCTATAGCCTGAAGTAGTCAAGAGCAGCTCGTCAAGAGCAGTCACCACTGCATGGAGGGCACTGGAAAGCACTGCAGGCATCCTTTCATTGGTCATCAGAGCCTGCAGTATCCCCATTGAGTAGGCTGTGTTGTTGGTTGTGAAACACTGTCACTGTGATACCAATTCAAATGATTTATTTTCCTTAACCTAGTTTGCACATACCTCAGTGTTATATGTGCAGTAAATTGCTGTTTCCCTGGAATGTATTTATTTCAGATTTTGTTTATATTTTGTGGAATTCTCCCCTATTTATAGGATTTCAGTGGGTGTTAAGCATTGCACAGGTTTGTGCTGACCATCTGCATAGGAGCTAATTTTATCCATCAAGAGAAGTGCGTTGACAGTACATATGTCAGAGAGATGCTTAGTTCAGTGGACTGCATATTGGGAATTTGGGGTATACATATGTATGGATGTCTATGTGAATACCCTTTTTACCAAAATAGTGTTACTTCTACACTTTTAATAGCTTGAATGAATTTTTGTTGTATAAATAAAATGAGCATTTTGAATATATAGACCAAAAACTCAGGGTGACTAAGTTGCATACATAAAGAATGAGAAGTCAGTTTCACATATTAGTGTTTGCATTTGTTGTCATTGCATCTTTCAGCTGAGTATTATACACTAATCTTTAATCTATATGTTTTCAAATGGTAAAGTGGATAGCATCATAACTTCTTTTAGAGTGAAGATGTCAGATATTTGATGCAGACTTCTTTCATTGGAAATATCTTCCAAGTCATCACTCTTCACATTTCAGTTACTAAATTTTAGAGCAGTGAAATTTTGGAGGACTTGGACTGTAACAGGCAATTCTGGGTTAATTTTTAACAATTTTGATAGGTTTTTAATTTTACTTACTGATATATTTTTGCTTTCTCAATGTAATAGTTTCAGAAATAACCAATTACCACATTCTCTTTGATGACAAGCTCCCTCTTGCATTCTTCATTCTGTAATTCTTGCTGTGTTTCCTGAGTTGCAATAAAATGAGTATTGAACTTCTGAAATCTTTTAAGTATCTTGAGATTGACTGTTTTGTAAAGGCTATTTAAGAATAGAAACTGTTACTGTGCATGGGGATGGTAGTGGAGAAAATCATTGTAGTGATTACTCTGACTTTTAAAAACTAAGTTTGAACCTCATTATTATTCTCTTATGTTTCCAGTGGATGATGTTGGAGAAAAATTGGACCATATAGGAAGCACTCCCTTGAAAATCAGCACTGAGGTGGCAAATGATGATGTTGCTAAAGATGATGGGTTTGGTTCAGAAGTCATCAAAGTCTACATATTTAAAGCTGAAGCTGAAGATGATGTCGAAATAGGTACCTGTTAAATTCTGTGTATTCTTTCAGTAGTGTGAAGTATTTCAGGGTATTTTCATTTGTTCTTAATTTCATGTAACCTACTGACTGGAATATCTTGTAGCAGATGACATTTGTAGAGGCTGCCCATATGGGGTAAACACTGGGAGAGTATTATTAATCCTGAGTTCTTTTTCAATTAGCAGTATTTATTTTCAGGCAGCCAAAGCCCAAATATAGAACTGGCTGTTTGTCTGCAGCTGTTTTGCAGCTCTTGCTTCTCTCTAGTGTTTGCAAGACTATGTCAGCACAGGAAAGCCTCTAGAGTGGATTGCCATCATTGGTGGCCTTGATACAGAAAGAGGGGAAGATTGATGGGTCTTTAGAGACGTAGTCATTTCCAGACCTAAGGAAGAAACTCAAAATTGCTCTGCTGTTCTTTTGCAAAGGAAGATCCAGCACTTCAAGGGCTTTGTAAACAGCCATACAGCTAACCCATGTTCTGTTTTTCATAACTTGTAAAAAGAAAGTCTCCTTTACAGCTATGAAAGCTCAAACCTCTGTCTTGTTCCACTTTACCCTTTGCATTTAGGCACTGGAGCATATCTGGCCTGGAGTCCCAGAGCCATTCACAGAGCAAATCAGCCTAACTGTTCTTCCTGGAGCGGAGAATCATAGAATCATAGAACAGTTAGGGTTGGAAAGGACCTTAAGGTCATCCACTTCCAACCCCCCTGCCATTACCAGGGACACCTCACACTAAACCATGCCACCCAAGGCTTCATCCAACCTGGCCTTGAACACTGCCAGGGATGGAGCACTCACAACTTCCTTGGGCAACCCATTCCAGTGCCTCATCACCCTCACAGGAAAGAATTTCTTCCTTAGATCCAATCTAAACCTCTCCTGTTTAAGTTTGAACCCGTTACCACCATGTCCTGTCACTACAGTCCCTAATGAAGAGTCCCTCCCCAGCATCCCTGTAGGCCCCCTTCAGATACTGGAAGGCTGCTATGAGGTCGCCACGCAGCCTTCTCTTCCCCAGCCTGAACAGCCCCAACTTTCCCAGCCTATCTTCGTATGGGAGATGCTCCAGTTCCCCGATCATCCTTGTGGCCTTCCTTTGGACTTGTTCCAACAGCTCCATGTCCTTTTTATGTTGAGGACACCAGAACTGCACACAATACTGCAGGTGAGGTCTCGGGAGAGCGGAGTAGAGGGGCAGGATCACCTCCTTCAACCTGCTGGTCACGCTCCTTTTGATGCAGTCCAGGATACAGTTGGCTTTGTGGGCTGCAAGTGCACACTGCAGTCAGCTCATGTTCGTGTTCTCATCGATTGCCACCCCCAAGTCCTTCTCCGCAGGGCTGCTCTGAATCCCTTCTTTGCCCAACCTGTAGCTGTGCCTGGGATTGCTCTGACCCAGGTGTAGGACCTTGCACTTGTTGTGGTTAAACTTCATGAGGTTGTCATCAGCCCACCTCACAAGCATGTCAAGGTCCCTCTGGATGGCATTCCTTTTCTATCAGGACCAGTCGTAGTAGCAACCAAGGACTCTTAGTGTAGTTGTTATCTTGTTCTGATATCTGCAGCTTCTCTACTTCTTTATTATCTGCTCCGTCCCTGAGATGCATGGAAGACTTAAGCATCAATAATTACCTGCCACTTCTCTCAAGACTGAAGCATTAATATCAAATTCCAGGTTGGAGCTTGTTCTTTTGCCTCCATTCAAGTAAGTTAGTGAGCCAAAGCTTGTTAGTCATATGGAGCAGGACCGTGTGGGCTGTGTTCTCATTTCCTTCTTTCAACTGTTACTTTTTGGGTTGGGTTGTCTCCAGGGATTTAGTGCATCACCTTACATCCTTGCTAGTCTTTCCCTCTAGATAATGTTCTTCTCGTTGAAGTAATTGGCAGTGACATTTGCTCTCTCATGGTTTGACAAGTGTGACCCTAGAAGAAGTTATGTGCTACTCAGTCCCGTGTGCTGAGAGAAAATTACCTAAGAATCAGTTTTTGCAAAGTGAATAAATGGGATTTTGGGAGAGAAAGAGGTGTTAAGAATTGGCTGTTCACATCTCAAGACAATTTAAAGATTGTGTTTGGAGCAAGATGAGACTTACAGTCAATTTTCTGAGGGTGTGGGCAGATGTATGTTCCCAGTTGTGCCTCACTTAACTGCTAAAGGCATAAAGGCTCTTGTTCCTTCTTGAGTAGTGCTTGTTCAGTCTTGAATTTGTCAGGACACACTGAAAAACCTGTTTTCCTTACCTGCTCCAAAGTATCAAACTTGAATGGTTTTATGGCAGACATGGATGTAAAAACATTTAATTGGAGTTTTATGAAATAGCTTTGTTGTACATAAGAAGAAAATACTTACATCAGAAATTAATCTGCACAGTGGCTTTGTTTACATGTACCTAATGTATTCAACTTCTTTTTTATTAAAGGTGGGACAGAAATTGTCACAGAGAGTGACTTTCACAATGGACATTCTGTAGCTGGAGTAATTGAACAAGGAGGTGTTGGTAGAATGCAGCGAGAAAAAATGGTTTACATGGCTGTGAAGGACTCTTCTCAGGAAGATGAAGATATTAGTAAGCATAATAAGAAACATTTTTGTTTCTCATGCTGTTCTGTACAACACTATAAACACCATACCCAAGGATGTCTTTATTTTTTCTGAAGGATTCTTCAGCCTGAAGTAATGAAAAACTAAGCTCATCTTTCCTAAAAATAAAAAGCAGGCTATAACTCAAGTGGTGTGGATAAATGCACTTTGTACATACTGTATGCAATCATTTCATTATTAATAGTAAATTTAGCATGTCTATGGATGAAGTTAATGAGGTCAGTCAGATTTCTCATTTCTCTGCTTACCTACTGTTAGTTGCCTCGTTTAATCAGCTTTCTGGCAAGGGGGTAAATAAATGTCATCAGCAACATCAGCTAAGTTTGTGTATTTGAATTTATGTTGGCATTTGGTTTGGATTTGTGTTTATTGATACCTGCTTTCTCTCTTTAAGGGATATCTGAGTAAACAGTGGCCAGCTAAGGGAAGTGGTGATTCTAAATGCCAAAGGAAGAAAAGTAATTTATAACTAGTATCAATCAAAGTGAGAGCAAATTCACTGAAGGAAAATTTAGGATGAGCAGAATCGAGCTCAAGTTTTATTCTTCTCCTTTAATCTAGGCTGTGCTGAAATAGCAGATGAAGTTTATATGGAAGTCATTGTAGGTGAAGAAGAAGCCACTCCACTTCCAGACACACAGCTTGAAGACTCCAGCGTGAATAAAACCTTTGTCCCTGTTGCTTGGGCTGCTGCTTACGGTAGGAATCTGTATGCTTTCTTTGAAAATCCCTTACGTTATTTCCTCCCTGGTCTACTTTCCAGAATCTCTGTGCAAATGTGATAATCTCTCACCTTGTCCTGAAGGTTTGGAAACAGCTCCTTCTGATCTTTTAGCAGTGTCAGTTAGTGGAGTTGACAAACTGATATGAAAAATCACCTTGACATCGTTCATGACCTTTACACATGAGGTCCTTGGGGTTTTTGCAGTTCAGTGTGAAGAAAACAGTTTTTACATCATTGTGTTTTCTCAGTGCTGATCTGTCAAACAGTTACAGATTGCTTGAGTAGTTGATTGCCTTGCATATAATGAGAGGATTGCTATATGCTGAGCTTTATGGAGTAGAAAGGAAAGCTGTTATGAGAATTTTTATACTGTTCTGGATTCCAGCTCAGATATACAGAATGCATGGGGTTTAATGGTTAAGTTGGCTGTTGAAGATCTTAAAAACTAAGCATAGCCTTAAGTGTTTCCAAATAGCTAGGAGGAAGAGGAAGAAACTTCAGAAAGGGAATAGGAGGAATAAGTGTGTAAGAGAGTTCCTAATTTCAGTTTATATAACTGTTTAAAGCTGTTTAGTCTTGCTAAGAAGGCAGTTTGTTTTCTGTAGCCATCCTTCAGGTAGTAGAAGCGTCTTCTCAGGATGTCTTGCAAATTCTATATATTCTTTTGTTTCTTTTTTTTTTCCTTGGATTTTGGTATGTTAAATGTGTGTTATGAGGGTGTGGGGTCACCCATGGTGTATGTAAGCAAATTAGTTAAAATTCACTGGTGTGATATTTGTAAGCACAATAGTTGGGCTGATAAAGTGGTTTAGAACTACACAACCTTGGCACATAGCAGTAAGCACTTTCAATCTAAAGTGAGGAATATGCTCTTAAGGTATTCTACATCTCCAAACTGTGCAGTGCCTCATGTAGATAGGTGCTGAGTGGCTGATAAGATACAAGTCGTCTTATCTGCCTAGTTACATTCCAGAAAGATAAAGTGCTTCCATCTCAAGAACAAATAGTGGATTTCAGATAACCTTGTTTCTGGATTGGTATCTGAGGTTATATTAAAAGTTTGCAGAAACAAACATATTAATTTGAAAAGCAGGAAAGACAGTCAAATGCAAACACAGCTTTAGTAGATATTAGCTATTCAGAAAGATATGATTTTATTTCCTGAGGCTCATAATTATGAAATACTGAACTGACTATGAACTGCACGTCTCAGTTTGGGTACAGTTAAGCAGTTACTTATTAGCTAAGTTAGTTTTCTCTCTTTATCAGACTTTCAAAACCATTGTCTTTTAAAAAAAAAGAGTTTTAATTTATAATGGCTAAAATACCATTTTCTGCAGGAGATGAAAGAAGGTTACCCAGAAGATACGAAGATGGTCAAGCGGCAGGTAAGAATATGTAACTGTGCTTGGTTCAGCATTAAAGCTAACTTGCTGTCTTTGAGAATATGTATGTTTATGGGTATGTTTATTTTAAACTGTTAATGCAAAAAATTATCCATAAAGTATATATTGAAGGGCTCCACAGTCTTTCTTTGCTATTTTGAAATGAAAACAATTATAGATGTGTTGTAGGCCTTCAGAGTGGGTGGGGAAGTTGGGAGGATCTGCCAGGTTCAGTATGAGAGTTTTGTAGTTAATAATGTAGATAATGCAGTTGTTAAGAGGAAAAACCAAGTTGAATGAAAAGGAAACAATCAGCATAACTTGTAAGAAATTAATGCATTGAGAAGTATGAGAAATCAAGGAATAGATTTGAAAATTAATCAGTGTGTAAACAATTACATTCTTGATTCTTGCCAGCAAAGATAGGTAGTGCTTTATATTGGCACTCTTTTATGTATGTTCATTACAAAAAGTAGATATGCTGCTGTGCAATTCCAGTCACCAGTCCCAAAGAAAAAGGTTGTTTAAGGTTTTTTATGGTGTCTGATTTTTGTTTCTAGGAAATAACTTGGATACACGATTAGAAAACAAAAACGGTAATGCAACACAATACCTGCAGATTTGTGATAGCATTAGCACTAATAGAGTGCTAAAACAAAAAACCAAGAAAAGGAGGAGAGGAGAGGCCAGGCAATGGCAAACAGGTAAACACTGTATGGTTATGCATATTGTCATGGAGTGGCACTTACTCCTGTATTACTATTCCTTTTCTTCTGTTTTTTTAAGCTGATGCAGAATTAAAAAGCACAGACGATGATTTGCGTATTTCCTGTGTCCTTCCCCCCTCCAGTTCTGCGAATAGAAAATGTTATCATTTTTGCTGTTTGGAGTCAGTACATTCAGGGCTGGTGCAATTCATTTGAATTTTGCAAGCTATGAAAGCATACTCATGGATATATTCACTGCATGTGTGATGCTGCTGGTCTGTTTGAGCAGTTTCTAAAACAAAAGTACATAAACTATAGGTGCTGTGGATTGGTTGTTTTTAAACTACTGAAACATTCTCTGTCCGCTGCAAGTGTAAGTGCATGAATCTGAGCAGCAGTTGGCTGATTTAAAACTTCTTAATCAGTAAGTTTGTTTCCTTCATAACTTGTTTTTGTTTGTTTAAAAACAGCTGTTATAATAGGTCCTGATGGACAGCCCTTAACAGTTTACCCTTGTCATATTTGTGGGAAAAAATTTAAATCCAGAGGATTCTTGAAAAGGCACATGAAGAATCATCCAGATCATATGATTAAGAAGAAGTACCAGTGTACAGACTGTGACTTTACAACTAACAAAAAAGTAAGTTTCCACAATCATCTGGAAAGCCATAAACTTATAAATAAAGTTGATAAAACGCATGAGTTCACAGAATATACAAGAAGATACAGAGAAGCAAGCCCGTTGAGTTCTAATAAACTCATACTGAGGGACAAGGAGCCCAAGCTACACAAGTGCAAATATTGTGACTATGAAACTGCAGAGCAGGGACTACTCAATAGACACCTACTTGCAGTTCATAGTAAGAACTTCCCTCATGTGTGTGTGGAGTGTGGGAAAGGATTCCGTCACCCGTCAGAGCTGAAAAAGCATATGAGGACCCACACTGGGGAAAAGCCATACCAGTGTCAGCACTGTGTCTTCAGGTGTGCTGATCAGTCCAACCTGAAAACTCACATCAAAACCAAACACGGGACTGATCTACCGTTTAAATGTGAGCACTGTCCGCAGGCTTTTGCAGATGAAAAAGAACTGCAGCAGCACACAGAACTGTTTCAAGGGCATAAGACTCACCAGTGTCCACATTGTGACCATAAGAGCACCAATTCAAGTGACCTGAAGCGACACATTATTTCAGTTCACACAAAGGATTTTCCCCACAAATGTGAGGTGTGTGAAAAAGGCTTCCATCGTCCATCTGAGCTCAAAAAGCATAGTGAAACCCATAAAGGTAAAAAAATACATCAGTGTAGACACTGTGACTTTAAAACGTCAGATCCTTTTGTACTTAGCGGGCATATCCTCTCGGTTCACACCAAGGACCTGCCTTTTAAATGCAAAAGATGTAAAAGAGGATTTAGGCAGCAGAATGAACTTAAGAAGCACATGAAGACCCACAGCGGAAGAAAAGTGTATCAATGCCAGTATTGTGAATATAGCACTACGGATGCGTCAGGCTTTAAACGACATGTAATATCAATACACACAAAGGACTATCCACATAGGTGTGAGTATTGCAAAAAGGGGTTCCGTAGACCATCCGAAAAAAATCAGCATATAATGAGGCACCACAAAGAGGCCATAATATGATCTCCAGAAGGAAGCAATTTAGAAACTGTGATATGCTAATTGGGGAAAAAAAATCTCATGAACTGTTTCTCCTGGTTTCAAAGCTTGATATTAAATCATAACTTTACATTCTTTGTATTAAAAGTCTTAAAAGTATTAGGGTTGACAGGGGATCTCATAGCCCTATGATTGTTGCTTATCAGAACCTAAAGAGCACTATAGAATGCAGAAGGATGGATGAATGTCTCAAATTTGCAGACAGATGGATGAATGTCTTTAAATTAATAGTATTACACGTCGTTAAGCTATAGAAGACAAAACAAAGGTGATTGTGTTACCCATTTTGTCAGTAACAGCGTTTGTCTCCAATATGAACACAGTTCAGATGTATGGTGGGGTTATTTACAGACTGTTTGCAAAGGCAGCCGCGTCTTAACTTCTTGTGCAGTTTTGAAAGGAGAGTATTAGCCAGTTACTTGATCATAACGTTTTTAAATTGTGCCTAGGAATTAAATTCCAGAACTGGTCAAATTTGGGGGGGTCTCTTTTGGGTTTTGTGGGGCTTTCTTTTAAAAAAAGACATTTCATGAGGAAACTTTTTTGTTTCCTGTATTAGTTTAGGTCCAACAAGGAGAAATTTTTAATGGTTTCAAAGCTGCTAACCTATTTCATTGCAGGATATGATGTTTAAAATATAGCATTATGTCATGGTCTCAGAGGTGGTGTTCTGGTGCTAGGGTTAAAGGTGTGTATGTATATAATTTCCCTTTTTTTATCGGAATCTCCAGTTGAATGTTGTTCAGTATGGCACATAGGACAAAATTAACTTTGGATTTGACTTTTTTCTTCCTCAAGGCTAAAACGGATGCAGCTCATAGTGTTGTGACCCAACACTGAATCCTTTTCCTTGCTACTTTAAAACTGTCTCTAAAAAAAAACAAAACAAAACCATTGAAAACAGACTTGAAAAATGTCAGATTTTGTTAATTAACATTCAAAGTACTTAAAAGTTCTTTAGGGCAGTGTTCTTAACTGGTATGACGAGTGTCGTCCTACCTCCTAATGTGAAATCTTCCATATAGACATGAAATTGCACCTTTTAATGAACCCTTTACAAAAGTCTCTACCATACTATAGACATGCATTTTCAATCTGTAAGAAAGTATATATGCAGTATTTAACCAGAGAAATATGCTGCCACTAGAGTTTGGAGGTGGATCTTCAGTTTACAGTGTATACATTTAAAATATGCATCCCTTTAAACAATGCTTTGTGTTAGCATGCTGCAAATCAAATGGCGCTTAATATAACAAGCTGGTCTAGGGCTATTTAATGAAAAACCTGTTCATAAATGTTATGCATATAATGTGTATTTTTTACTTTTTTAGTTGCTTCATGTTTGCACACAGCTGTTCACATGATAAATTGTAACTTCATGCTATATTGTGGCTTTGTGTTTCAGAAATGGTCATATTTTGGTTTTTTGCACCAGATGAGAATCAGTTCCTTGAGAATAAATTTTTTTTATATTTCTAAACTTCAGAAAGTTAAATTTGGGAAATCTCTTTAGAAAACTCCGTGTTTTATGTGGCTGTAAAAACTGATGTACACGCTGTAAAATAAGAGTGTCACTGTTCTGTGGGATTATGATTTCTAAATGTGTTACTCATCGTAACGGGCATACAATAAAACGCATCTCTTGCACTCCAAATATTTTGGAGTTTGCTTTTCATTTATGGTGTCCAGGAACGTCTCATTCTGTGTAAATTTGCTTAATATGTTAAATTGTGTTACTCACTACTGAATATGTAATAACTGTTCCAAGTAAACAGGTTACTTGAGGTATATTTATCAGACAGTTGAGAGGAGACTGCCAGGGTTTCTTTGACTTTAACCCTTTGAAGTTACAGGTACTGTGTTTGTGCTTATTTCTGGAATAATCAGCCGTGATACTGATGTTTCTTGGAAACTTTTTCCTTTAAGTAAAGAGAACATAAAACTTCTCACGTATTTTGGGAAAAGCCAGGTAGGTTTTGTCTTTCTGTCTGTGTAATAAGAATAGCCTGCAAAATGGAACACTAAAAACATTGCTCTTAATTCCCCTCTCTTTTAGAGTGTTTGGATGATGACATCAGTAATAGATGCCATTTCTTTGAAAGCTTCTAGAAGAGAGTGCAATCAATATTAAGTGAGCTCCTCATCAAGGGCTTCCAGCAGGCGTTTAGCCAGTGAACTCATAGGTTTTGTACTAAAAAACCAGAGATGACGCAGACCTGGAGCTATTCACCTGGCTGCTGTTTATGCTTTGGTATGCCCATCAATGAGAGGAGGAGGCTGTAGGATTCAGAAACTTCTAGTGATGAAAGTTGTGGTGTTTTGACAATTGCAATGCTTTATTCCTGAATGTATATTGAATACATAGACTGAAGGAGTTTCTTCATAGCAGACTGAAGATGATCATTCTGATTCTGTGACAAAGCACACATCTGTGCTGGCTCATTTTTCCACCTTACAGATGAACGGAACAATCAGGTACTTGACCATTTTAAGCATCTTTCTGTAGCTAACTTTGTAGAAAGTCTTAATCCCAGCGTTGCCTTAAGAGTTCATGGGGGTGCAGACCGGGACATGGGGCTAGAAATGTGTCCTGGTTTCAGCTGGGATAGAATTAATAGTCTTCCTAGTAGCTGGTACAGTGCTGTGTTTGGATTTAGGGTGAGAATAACGTTGGTAACACAGTAATGGTTTAGTTGTTTGTGGTGGTTGCACTATGTCAGTGACTTCTCGGTCATACCTTTCACAACACCGCAATGAACACGTTCTTCAAGGCGTGCGGGAGGGAACAGTGATTGGAAAAACCACACCTGCAGTTGCTTATTATCAGCTGAGGGACGTGTGTAGGACTTGAAGCAGGTGCAGTCTTTGTGTGTGTGTCCTGCCTTTTGTGATGGCTGCATGGAGGGGCTACATTGGTAAACTGAGCAGGATAGTCCGAGGCAGCCTTCTCACTGTGAGTTAGTGCTGTGCTTTGGCTGGTTTGTTGCCGTTGCTTTTGGAACATTTCTTTACATTAACTAGTCTGGTTTTCTCTTGGCAGCATAGGGACAGCAAAACCCAGCTAAGGAGGACAACTGGGAACAAGGTCCGTCAAGGAGAGGAAAAGCCTTGAGACTTCACCCACACAGGTTTAAGGTTAGTGGATTACTACCAGTGAGTTGTTAAATTCCCAGCAGTTTAAATCAGTCTGCCAGCCTTTTTGCTTGAGCAGTGGTGGTAAAATTCAGTAGCTTGTGATACCTCTGGGAGAGTGTGTGCTTCTGTGTGGCCCTTTGCTGGTCTGTCCAGTGCTGCTTAGATGTTGATGACTTGAGGCTGGAATTATGTGCTGTTATGTAGCTTAAAATTCCCACCAATGCTTCTGCTCCTTCATCCAGATCTGATGTCTGTCTGCATAGCTGCAGGTGTAGAAGCTTCTTGTAACTGCCCAGGCTGGGTGGTGAATAGCAACGAGGGGCTGTTTACGATGTTAGGGGGGCTCTGATAGTTTAGAAGAAACAAGTAATACTGTGATGGGTGGAAAGAGGAAGGAATTGGCATGAAAAGACCTGTGCGGTACAGGTGTGACATAGGGGTGGTGGAGGAAACGATGATGTAGAGGTTAGGCAATGATAAAGGAATGTACCTGCTAGGCCAAGAGAAAGGAGAGGAAGCACAAACACTGAGGAATTTCAGCTGTTCCTGGCTGTGTTTAGGTGTCTCTTTTGCCTGCTCCTGCAGTGCTCTACATGATGTACCGGCACAGCCTGGCTGAGCGAGCAAGCAATGAGTTTCACAAACATGTAAGGGTTGTTCTGAAATGTCAGATCTGTTTATGGCATCTTTTTACTTGAATGACAGCCTAAGAACTCCTGAAAGCCAGGAGCAAAGTAATTCATTTGTGAATTGATTATCATCTCTCTCCTTCTTTTCAGATGTGCACAATTAAAGGTAATGAACTCAAGAGAGAAAATAGAGGAGGACAGCAGCAGAGTGCTCTCAGGGTGAAGGTACCTTACCTTGATGTAGTGTTTGAAGTCTTGTCGCCTTTTCAGTCAATGCAGGTGTCGGTAACTTGTGAACCAGGGCTCTGCTTGGCTGCTGTTGTGCAGCCATGGCAGCGCCTCTGTTCAGATGGCACAGAGAGGTGTGGGGAAGTCAGTGACAGAAACCAGAAGACAATTTTCTCCTGATCTTCAATGTAAGAACAAGCTCTGCCTGCTTGCAGGCAGTGAGGGCTTATTTAATGACCCTGTCCATAAAGGCAGGCTAATAGGATGGTATGTCTGTTAATGTAGATGTATAAAGTAAATGCTGCCTTTGATCTTTCTCATTTGTTCCTGAAAGAATATAGAAGTCCTAGTGGACCTACTGAAACTGAGGTGAAAAATTATCTAAGGCATACTGTTTATAACTAGGGGGATAAATAACACTTACAGAGGTGTGTAAATGAGAACAATGTTTCTGTAAACTCCAGCACAAATAATCTGTTTGGTCAATCAGTTTCAAGTTTAGAGGCAGTATCTGAGACTACTGCAAGTACATGTACTTTTATAAGAAAAAAATACTAAATTTGCCTTCTAAATAATCTAGTTTGAAAACAAATCCACCCCCCAATGGCTTTTATGTTTCACCTGCTGGTCTAATTCAGCTTCTTGACACTAGCTGTTGCTTCAGGTGATCTGTCAGTAAAATGTGTTGTTATGACCACAGCTCTGTAGCATTTACAGTGTGTGGAAGTTTTACACACTCAACAGCCCCTGGAGCAGCTGATCCCTGCTGACAGTGCCTTATTGACATCTGCCTTTCCTGAGCAGCAAATTGGGCTTTCTTTAACTAGTCTGTGTGTTTTACCCACCTCTTCAAGTGTGGGGATCAATCACTGTGGTTTCCAGTTGATCACAGTGCCAGCTGTGTACGCAAAACAGCATTTGCCTCACTGGGCCGTGTCATGGGTTGTAATGTGAACTGCAGTCAGAGCCAGCATGTTTCTGTCCTTTAAGGGCATTCACTGCTTGCATTATGCTGTTACGTGGTCATAAGATTGATGCAATGGCTAGCAAACATGCTGTACAACCCCTGTGGTGCCTGCTGCGGGTGCCCAGTGAGTGTGACCATTAATAACTCATGCTTCTACTCTCTGTAGCTTCTTCTGAGTGGTTTTTGTCCAACCAGTGCTTCCAACCAGTCAAGCCCAGCTGAGACCACAGCCAAGACCTCAGTAAGTCAGATTACTTTGTGTCTACTTCAGTTGGGATAGCAGCACACTTGTGCACAGGTAACAGTGTGATGGCATTAAAGAATATGGAGCTCTTCCCCTTTTTATTTCATTCTTCAGGTCACCAACGGTAGAAAGTCATTAGGTGACTGTGTAACAAACATTACTTATTGGAACAGAATTCACTGACACTTTGTTCTGTGTCAGAGCATTTTAACTCTGTGTGTACCTTGTATCTAACTGCTCTACAGCCAGGAGTGGTTATTTCAGAATCTAGAAGTGACTCCTTTCAGAGGAGCAGGGTGAGGATGTAATTCCCTCATTAACCCCTCGCTTCTGCCAGAAAAGGGACCCAACACAACTCCTTTTCTTGTAAAGATTCATTGAGAGGAACAGGCTGGAGGAAGGACAGGCCTTATCGCACCACCTACAAGCCCCTCCAGCAGATGACATGTTTCCAGTACAAAGAGACATGATTTGGAAAGTTATACTTAGGTTTATTTTGTGGTTGCACATGGCCTTATAGCATTCTTTCACCATTAACCATTGCCTGGGATATATATTACTTAACAGAAATATATATCTGCAGAAATAGAGCAAAGCAAGAGCCCCGTAATAAAGACCCAGCACCTTTTGATTGCGTAGTTTAAAATTTTCCCTGTGATTCTTTGCTTAGACAGAGCCTCAATTATGAACACCAAATCATTGTGAGAATTCCTGTGGTCCTGTGAGGAGTGGGAATGGTAAACAGGAGCTTGGTCTGATACCGGAATTTAATCTAGGAGCTGTTCTCATTCTCAGTTTTTCTATATAAAAGTACACCAAGTTCTTGACACTTTCAAGCAAAGCAAGTAAGTATTTATGGCTTTATAAAGGTTCACCTGAAACTACATCAGCTCTGGTGCCACCAACATTCTTTAAAATCACCATTTGCCCAATGATGTCACTGAACTGGGCAGCTCTGATACTTGCCAGGTTGCGTACCTGGTGTAAGTGGAAGTCATTTCCTTTGTGTTTGAGCTTCCCGTAATCAGGCAGATGCATATTCTTCAATGAGGTGGTTCTGAGGTTCCCCGTAATGGTGGTTTCTGGGGTTTGCTTCATCTTGGACAGGCAGTGGTAGGTTGAACAGCAATCTGGGAATCTGTGTGCAGTGAAAGCAGCCTTTCAGTGTGTCTGGAACACAGATCTGTATCATTCCCACTTCTCAGCATGACTAGCTAGGGCAGTAGAATATGGCTATGAGTGCAAGGAGGAAAAGGCTTCAGACACCTTCCTTTTGTATCTCACGTTGCTTCAGTACTGGCTGAAGAACAGGATTCAGTCACATCAAGAAAATGAAGTCTGCAAACGTATGGTGTGCCACACTCTTCTGTGTCAAAAGCATATGTGTGTGAAGAAGTACCAGTAGCATCCGTACGCAGGTGGTGGTGGTGGCAGACTACAGACACAGGTAACTGTGCATGATGAGACAGTGTTCTCCATCATCTTCATGCTTCCACGTCCTTGGCATGTTTCCCAGCCTTTCCCACTATCAGACTGAACTTTTTTGGTATGCAGAATAGCAGAAAGTAAAGCAGCTTTAAGTCATTGTGGACTTCTCTGAGCAGCTCTGATGGCCTGGAGATCTCTCATTCCTGATGGAAATAAGCAGTTTGTTAGAAGAAAATACAGAGACTTATTTCTGTGTATAAACAAAATACTACATGGTCTGTAAAGCCTGTCATTTAATGAGATATTTCTGCTCTCTAACAGCCTGACTTCTGAAGTGTCTCAAGGGCCCACTGAGCCTTTCTTCCTTCACAAACCTGTGCTCCCAGACACCAATACTGGCAAGGACAAAGTTGTGTCATTAAGCTGGAAACGGTTTTGTTCAGCAAGGGGCCGACATCAGAACAGTCAGGATTCCCCATCTGAGTAAACACAAACCAGGGACAGCAGCTTTTCCTGCACTTGGGAAGACAACCAGGAACAGGAAGGTATCGGGCACCTGAAGAGCAGGTACTGCAAAATTTTCACCCTAACAGTTTCTCTGCTGTAACTAGGATCCATGTTAAAAGTATTTTCACCCAAGTATCCGGAAGGACTGAGCCTGATAACTAACACTGTGGGGAGAATGGTATCATGCACCAGCCATGTGCTTTCAGCACAACCCCACAGATACCAATCAGTGCTCTTGTTCAGTAACAAATGCAGATAGATCTGGCTGATGGTACATAAACACAGCAAAAGGACATGTGAAGCTTGGAGGAAAGGCAGAACTGGCACTTCTGTAACTCAGCAAGTTTATCTCGCAGCAAAGGAATTTCATTTCAGCTGAAACTTGCAGTAGTGATTTATAGAGACCTTGGGAAACTTAAAATACAACAGTTCTCATTAATGATACTGATCTCAACTGCCAAGTGCACTCATCTTTGCCATTTTTGATAATGGGAAGTCTGACTAACTTTTCAAGGCAGCGGGTTGGGCTTTATTTTTGTAACTTCTTTAACTACTGTTGAATTCCTTTGCATTTCATTAGGTTGCAATGCAGGTGGATGAGTTATAAATCAGTTCTAAAACTGCTGTTTGCCAGTTACCTCTGCCTTTTGTTTTCTTAATCCTACTCCAGGTAATGTATCCTTTTAGAACATGCCAGATGTTTTACCCTTCACCTGCTCAGGTTTCCCACCCTCAAAGTTACTTTCCATACGAATTGGTGCTGCTCTACTATACTGTGCCTACAGACAGCATCATCAGACTCCACTGGTCACACACGTGGTTGGGAGCTGCCCATGGTGATCCTGCTCAAGCCTCTACCTTGTACTGAGACTTGGCATGGTGACCTTGTGCCCTGTAACATAAACAGCTTCAGCACTCCTGTTTTTTGTTTTCCTTTGGTGACTTTTCAAGGAGCAATTCACTCTTCCATATTCCCTGGGTTAGTCATGGCCCTGTCTCAACGCAGGTTTCAGGGATATGGTGCTTAACACATTTTAATAATAGTGTGGAGTCATTAGTACTCATGATTCAGAGGAGTACTGCCCACCAAAACACTCCTTCCCCTGGGAGCACAACACGGAAGAAGCTCCTACCTAACCAACTTCCTGGTACAGCGATGCCCAAAGGCTGCCTCGTGCGAGGGCAGAGCCTGGCGTGGGACAGGGCTGCTGCTTTTCTTACAGGTAATTATGTGTCCAAGAAAACAACAAAAGATTGTTTTATTTATACCCCACCCACCAATTACTGCCTCCTTGCAATAGGCAGGGCAGTTCCTTGTCTGTAATCAGCCAAGTTCTGTAGACTTGGATGTCAGTTTTGGCTGATACTTTCTTTGAAGTTAAATTGAATATTCAAGAATTCCAGAGCCCAAACAGTCAATCTCCAGGTAAACTTACATGTTTCCATATCTCTCCTGTCCTCTCAATGACAATAGTTTGTGATTTATTGACAGGTGATGTCACCTTGTAGTCATCAGACAGGAGTCCCAGAATAGGGTACTGATTCCTGTACCTGTGAGGATAAGAGTTGCAAACCTGTGAACTCCAATCCACATGTCCATATCCGAATCACAGACTCTGATCGTGTCATGTTGGCCTTCCAGTCCCACATCCCCCCAGAGTGCCACTAGTAACTAAGATGCCAATTTAAACATTGCTTTAATGTGCTGGCCACCCCTCCAAATTGCTCTTGCAATGCTTAGTATGGAATGCTCCCTTGAAAGCCTAGCTCAACTTTTCCCCCCTCAAGGTGAGTAGGCACTCTTAAGCCATTTGCAGGAATAACTCAGGTAATGGAGGCTCCACAAGGGAAAACTAAAAGGAGGTCTTTTAAAGAAACGTTAATAGCTACATTACTTCTTGGTGATGACAGCAGTTACAGCAGGGGACTGACTGCCGGATAATTTCTCATGCTTCAGTCTGAAGAGGTCCTGAGAAAACCAAAAGCAAGCATTCAGATGCAGTCATGTTTCCTGACATATCCCCTAAAGTCACAACAAAGAATTTGCAGAAATTGATCTCAAAGAGCAATCAGAAATGTCTGTCCTGCCAAAAGTCTGGCAGAGGAACAGCAATAACTATCCTAACCCCTGTTCCTGAAGCAGGAGAGCACTGGTGACTTCTGGCATGTTTCTACCTATGCAGTAAGCAAAGGCTTAAATACAGAAATTCTTAGAAATCTTGTGTTATTTTACCTCTTGCTGTTGTTTAATAAAAGCATCTTTCTCCTCCAACATTGATGTCAGTTCATGCAGCCGTATTTGCAAGTCACTGTTGCTTCCTTCTCTCCTTGATATGTCTTGCTGGAATTGGCATAACTGAGACTGCAAAACATGTGTTGAGGGACAGTAAGGTGTCTGGGGCTCCTTGCAGGTCACCTGGCAGGAGTATCCAGGGCTCCAGGTGTACAGTTTTCATGAACTCCATGAACAGTAAGAACCAGAGGTTGTCAAGTGAGAATGTTGAGCTGCACAGTAAATCCAGAAATGCTGACTGAGTTCTACCCAGTATGAGTTTAACAGTCATATAACTGGGGTTCACACAGCACTAAACAAGTGGAACTGGCTGTCAGGGTGGTAAGTTATTACTGTAAGGCCTTCAGTGAGAGACACTTCCTACTTACGGTTTTGACTGGGAGTTTTGTTCTGTTGCGTGTCTCTTCTTTAGTGGCTTACTTATCAGGACACTCAAAATGTCCAATCTTTCTTATCTGATTAATCCCTATTTTCTACATCTAAGAAACTATATTGATTTTTACATCACAGTTTGAGGTGAACAATAAGGGTTCCTGAACTGTTATGAGTGTGTATAAAGGAATTGCTGAACCAAAAGATACTTGATTGATTTTTCCCATTCCTTAATTGAAAGTGAAGCTGTTCAATTCCAGGTGTACAGGTGGAGGAGCACACATGTGCCAAATTAAACAACTTACCCTAAGGCTGCGGATCTCACGATCTTTATCCTCCCTCAAGTTATTGATCATCTCTACGTAACGGCTGGAGAGTTCATCCGTGGTGGTCTGCAGGGTTGGATTAGAGCAGGCCTGCAGAAAATGAGATTGTATTTCATTTTAATAAGAGAGTTTTCATCTTCAATTTTCCATATTAATGCATTTGTACAGCTGCTGGACACAGAACAAGTGAGCCTGTTACCTGCAGCCTGAGGCTCTGAATCTCCTGCTCCAAGGCACGCTTGCAGAACTCCAGCTCCTTTAGCTGACAATCCTTCTCTCCCTCACTGAGCCGAAGGCAGAGGAGCTGTTCCTCCAGAGAGCGACACTTTGCAGTACTGTCTCTGAGTCCTTGCTGGAAAGCACAGAAATGGGATGAGGGCACAGTGTTCCTTAAGGAAGTAACAGATGACACACACACCCCAACAGGTACCAGGCAGCAATTACTTAGAATGCTCAAAAGCCAAACACTGGATAGTTTTTAGCTGACTAATGACACTGAAAATACGGGTTTAGACTTACCTGCTGCTGACGATTATTCTCTCTCAGAGAAGCCAGCATAGTTTCATACTCTTTTACTTGACAATCTTTAAAAGCCAAATCCTTCTTAAGTGAGACATTGTCGGTTTCTAACTTCTGCAAGACAAAAGCATTTATGTCAACAGCTGTAATTGTTTAGTAAACTTTTCCTGTATTCAAAGTGAAACATACTGAGCAATTGGTAACTAAGAAAATACTCCATTTTCTTGAAACAATGGGGGTTTTAACTACACCACACACTTGTAGTGTGAGCTGTGGTAAGCACTGGGATCCTGAACCCTGCTCTTTCAGTCTGCTGCAGACAGAATTACTCAGTTATTTACAGAATAACAGAAACTAATGAAAAACCCCAATCCAAAACCACTTCACTGTACAAACTCCTTGTCCTCTGTTAAAGGTAACAGTTAAAACTCCCTCTCCCCCCTCCCTAAACTTGGCATTTCCATGTTTCCAGTTGGGCTGGTGTGGGAAAGGTTTCTGCTTTCTTAACAGCAATTAGCTGCTGTCTACTGTATGTGGCCATAGAGCTCCAGCTTCCAGGTGGGAAGCCTGTACCCAGGTGAACCACTGGAGCTGTTAAATGTCACAAGCTGACACCAGCTTTCTGATAAAGTGGGAAATGCAGCTCTGTCAGGGTGAATGGAACTGAAGTCCCCTGATTCCTGGAACAGCAATAGTGAATAGCCACTTGGTGCATGCCCCTTGCCCAGGTCTAAAGTAAAACTCTAGTTCCATCACACCACCAGTGTGGATCACACGTGTGCTATGTACCAATTCAGAGCTTTAAATCTGATTTCACTCAGCAGGGTCATTTCTTTGAAAGTATTTGTTGGGTTTAGGCTTTGAACTGATCAGCTGAAGACCACTGCTAGAAAGCAATCCATCCCATCCACTGAGTGAGTCTTGCAAGCTCAGTAATGAACCAGCCATTTCCAAAAGTGCCTTACCCCCAAGTCATCCTGCAGGTGGCAAAGCTCTTCACGTAGATTCTTGAAAGTGGAAAGCACAAGTCTCAAAGATTTATCTGATGTGACTCTCATCTAGGAGGGGGAAAATGGAATTCATGGATGAGCTTTGTTTACAGTACACTTGACAAGAGGTAGAACAGAAAATGCTACACAGCTGAAAACAACTACTCATGGAGCTACTGCAGCCTGCCCAGTTTCTACAAAGCAGCCCATTTTCATGCACTTTGTTCTGCAAAGGCCACAGGTTTTAACACTGCTGCCTTGTAATACAGGGTAGTGGTTTTAAAATGGAAGGAACGTGGGAGTAAAGAACTGCATTTGTACAGCAACACAGGGAAACACAAACGTGTTGTACTGCACGGTCATTTGTGACCGATGCTAAGCAAGCACTGCCCCACCTGAGAAGGCACAGAGGAAGCAGCGGTACCCGAGATCTGGCCAAGCGCCTGCAGCCAGGGGCAAGAGAATTTAATTAAAACTGTACAAAATGTAAACAAAATCCATACAACCAATTCCTCCCTTCCAAAGGAAAAAGATCCCAAAGATGGAGGCGGCCGGATGAAGGACAGTCATGTGCAGTAGCCTAACCCTGTTCCTGGATTTTCTCTCCATGCACATAAACAGCTGTGTATTGATTCATGTTAAAACACAAAGTTGTGTTTCCTGACACACTTCTGATATGTGAAAGAATGATAACAGGTTTTGAAAGAACACAAAGGAATTCCTCACTCATCTGGAAGGGCCGAATATTCCATGCGAACAAACGGTATTTCTACTACCTGGACAAAAGTGAAATCCTCCCACCTGTTTCCCTTCCTCTCACTCTCCCTTCACTTCATCTGGTGATCATTTGGGCTGAGGAGAGCCATCAAGATCTCCATCAATACAGTGATGAGCCCACATCCTACTTTTTTATCCCTATGTCCCTATGATGTGACTAAAGCGTCAAAAAATAACATTTCCAGTGTAACCCACCCATTTGGGGTTTAATTAAAATGGAATTTCAACTTTGACTTACAGTTTAGTTTGGTTTATTGTGGAATAGTAGACTAAAAGAAGAAACTAAGTCAAAATGGTTGAGTTTAGGCTATAAAAAGTATCAGTAAGTCCCCACTCAGCAATTAGTAAGTGCTCGAGGCTGCTGAATTCTTGTACTCCTACAGTGAAATTCTCTGTGCTTCTAGACATGAGCCTCTGGGCATACCCCACACAATCATTCCCTGAGCAGTCTGACAGAGCTCAGAATGCTTCTCGGATGTGAAGCCAGAGCACACATCCCCCTTACCTCAGGGAGGCCAGGTATAAACACACCTGCAGTGTTGTACTAAAAACCATACTGTAGAGCACTACAGTGGTAGGAGGCAACAAACAAGCAGCCATTACCAGAGCTCATCTGCCTGCCTTAATGTGGCTGGTGATCGCAAAGGCTAAAGAACAAGATCTGAAGAAGCAAAAGCATTTATAAATGTAACTAAGCCAGAAAGAGTTCTGGTTTGCTACTACATGTCATAAGCGTACCTCAGCACAATGTGCTCTGTTAGAGGGGTTTTAACCAGGATATTTGTAAAAGGTGAGACCCGAGTTACAAGCATTATATGTAGCTGGCAACCGATACCAAATACAATGTTCAGTAAAGCACCGACTGACTGCCTTTAGCTTCTAAAGTAAAGCAGTAATAAACAGCTAGAAGATTAAAGGTCTGTGTTCTCCTGTGACTGATCAAAAGCCAAAATGGTTTCCAGTGAAACTGGAACTAAGCACCAGTAAAGCTCAGTTTAAAATACGCAAGTAGTCTGTGGAGCCAACTGCTACAACATCACTTGAAGCCACCTGAATGATTCCATGCTCTTTACACTAGGAAAAGGTATATAAGCAGAATAGAGAGTTAAGTGTGTTACATACAAAGTCCCTGGTGTCACCCTCCACCCCACTCATGTACCTGGAGGAGATAACGAATCTGCTGCTTTGTTGCCTCAGACAGTCCTTTGGGAATTAATTCTTCAATTTCTTCAGTCTAAGCAAAGAAGGGAAGAAAGGGGAGACATCTTGATTAAGAATTTTGCCTGTAAGATCACAATGTGGGTTCTTCATTAATTCGACAGCTCTTCTATGAAAAGCATCTTTAGTACAAGGCAAATAAGAATGAAAATAGATCAAAGTGTATCCAGAAAATTTCTAAAGCCATATGTATGTGTGGCAGATAAAACCCAAGATGAAGTGATACATGCAACATACATTCAAATCACTAAGGGTAACATTTACTTTAAGAGCAGTATTCAAAATAATCCTCTCCAGAAGTATGAGGTGGCACTAGAACAGAACTCCCAGCAGTCAAGGACAGAAGCAAACCTTGCGTTTCTCCTGCACACGCTGTCAATAAAGAAAAGATGAGCGACCTGTCACAGGAGACACTGCTTCATGTGATTTCATCCCAGACAAGGATTTCTGCTGTGCACACAATGCCTTTAACGACATTAACAGAGGTGCCGATGAGTCTATCCTGGCCCCACTGGTAAAAGGAAGCTTGCAGCAGATGGGAAGCCTGTTGTGGCAGCTCACATTCCTCTCGTTCCTGTGAGAGGCACTGTCTTCACTCCTTGCAGAGCAAGGCAGCGTGTGTTCCTGAACTGCAGCTTTACTGGCAAGACAGCGAAAGCTGCTTTGCAAAGCACATGTAGTGAAAATACGTGTGGCTGTGATAATTTGTTTTACAATGAAACCATTAGGCACAACAGGAAAGACTTTTCAGAATTTGACTCTCATACTGGAATAATGCAAAGTATCAGAGTTTCAGTGTTACCATGTTTGCAAATACATGCCTCGCTGTAGGATTCAGACTCTGAATGTTACTAGCAAGCAGGGATCATTAACTGACAAAGACCAGCATCCTTCATTTCAACTGGCTGGGCCTAATTTGCTTCAAAATCCACACTACTGCTTTTAACACTGTTGGGGAGAGGCTTGCCAAGAGCATGCCTGATGCTTACCTGACACGTAAATTCAATGTCACGGTTCCTGTAAAACAGACAAAATCCAAGGGACCAATTAACAGAAAGCTTCTTGAGACATTTATTCAAGCCCACATTCACAACTGTACAAGGATTATCTTTAAAATATGGAGCAAGGAAGGTTCTTTGCCAGATTAAGAGCTGTTACCTTCCTCCTAAATTGTTAGGCAAAATGAGGTGGCTAACTCCTGAGGAGACTGGACTACTAACAGCAGTACAGTTAACACAGGCTACCTCCTCTCTCTGGTTGTCCCATTTGTGTTCAGTTAATCCCATTACAGCCTTAATTGGCTGGGTAATGGTTTACCCAGAACTATGCTGCAACATACTGACATGCCTGAACTGTTTATATTGCAGGGTCAGGGTCTGTGTGTGGCTTAAATTCCACTCTTCCCCTGCTATGAGACCACTTTTCTTATTTAAGTGACCTTGGAAAACACCAAACAAGACTGGGAGTGAGGGGAAAGAATGAACTAGTAGATGGGAGGGAGAAGTAAGAACTTTGTGCAGACTCAGATTACCGGCTGCTGTGATGCTGCATTTCTTGTTAAAGACAATGTGCAGGCTCTGCAGAATACCTGCTTAACTTTAATTTGCACAAAGATACTGGCTTTATGCCTTATAATGACCGCCTTATAATCCATGCTGTAACATAACAACATGGCACAGCAAAGGAAACAGCAATCTGGACATTTGGGTTGTTTCTTCAGGACACAGGAATGGAATTGTATCATTAAACCTATGTCAGAGAATGCCGTCAGTGTACTTGTTTGCTCTGTGTGCAGTCATGCATAATTCTTACTGCCTATTAGTCCAACCAGTTGGGAAAATCATCAAATTCAATACATTTACTTGGCTTACAGCATTTCTATGTCCTCAGTTACTCAGCAAATTAGATGAGTGTAAAATACACAGACAATTCTAGTTGTCAGGGAAGAAAAAACCCCACAATTTGTAAACAATACTGTCCCCTCAGCTGTGCAATGGTAGGATCTCGGGAACAGGGGGATGATGGAACAGATATAAAGCCAATACCTTCCTCCTATCTTTTCCACATGCTGCAGTAAACAACTGTGCAAGTCGTTGGTCTTGCGGTGCAGCTCAGCCAGGAGCTCACCAAAGTAGCGGCAGTCCAGCTGGTCATTATTTTCCTGAGCATAGTTCACCTAGCAGGAGATATGCAAAGAGGTCACAACCGAGTTCCCTTCTTTGGGATGAAAGCTGAACATGAACATGCTACAGGTATGATGGATTTGGTTTTGGTTGCTCTTAACAATTCACAATCTGTTTACACTGTTCTTTTCCTTGGTATTGAGTCTTCCATGTCTTCTGGTTTTCAGCAAACTCTACGGAAACAAATACCTTCCTTTACAACACCAACAAATACACAAAGTAGCATCTTATGCAGCAGTGTCATCATTATGCTAATATGGAAAGTGCTGAGAATTAGGAAATCTCATTAATATACATGATTTCTTGGCTGCAGTGGATGAACGCCTGTGGGCAGCACCCAGATAAACCCAGCCAGGTGCCAGACTCCCTACTGCGTAAATGGTATTTGTATTGCCACAGCCCAAATGGTAATGTATGTGGACAGTAAAAGGATCCCAGCAGCAACCAGAACTGAGTGTACCTAAGTTGGCTTATGGGAGTACCTGGCTATGGAAGATTCCTCAGAGGTTTAGCATTAAGGTCACCAAGTATGTTTGTCTTGCCACCTGTTTATTGAGTTGGTGCGCAGGAAGGACTGCTATACTCCCTTCCCAACTGAAATAACAGTACCCATGTACAGCAAGCCTGCTGCAGCCCTTAGAAACTCCAGAACTTGCATCCTCATGCAAAATGAAAGGCAGAGGAAGGTAATTTTGTGCTTACAGGGGATCTATGTGAAATACTCATAAAGCAAATTGAAATATATTTGAAGTCCTTACTGATCAGTTTAGGCAGAAAACAATCCTGAATTGCTGTATGTCAAGTTTATAAACTAGTGTACTTTTTCTCCAAAACCAGAGGCTTAAGCCTTCCATTATTCAGTCTTTGTTGTACAGGGACTGATGAAACCTGTCTAAATCAATGGGTAACACTCCCAGATAAAGAAAAATCCCAAACAAACCAGCAAGACTTAACAAAACCAGCGAGACTTAACAGAGTTAAAGGACCACAGAATGATGATCAGTCAACACTCCTAAGCGCAGCTCCGTGCCAACAAGAAATAGGCAGAACACTTAAAACAGCCCTTTTTTTCCTCTTAACATCATCTGTCAAAGCCTTGGACATTTCCAGACAATACGTGCAATCACAGTGTACAATGAAGTTACCTGCAACAGACACAAACTCTGCTGTTCACTTACAATGGGAATGGTGCTTAATTATTACCCTACTGTGAGTTTGAACAAAAGCTTCTGAGATTGGAGATTAGCAATTGTATGTATCTGTAAAGTTTTATACTCGTCATACAAAACAAAAACATACTGTCAACATTCAGCAAGTGACTCTTACCGGCTCACAGGTTTGCACTGTCACCCTCCTCACTGTATTTCCTCTGCAGTCATCGCTGACAGAGACTGGAATTACTTCACAAGGGCTGCTGGTCTGTGTCTGCTGGCACTGGAGAGTGACCTGGGACTGCTCAGAGTATTGGCGGGGCTGGGCAGCCTGACACTGCTCCACTTGCTGGGGACTCTGGCACTGGCGGGAGAACTGATACTGCTTCTCCTGGAAACAGGAATGGATTGGTTTAAGCTGATGGACATTGTCTTAATCACATGCAAGCTTCGTATGAATATATAAATGAATGAAGTGTGGGTTCGCATGGAAGGACTAATGACAGCTTCACATATTTTAATAAGCCTGATAAAGGTGCCTTTTTTCCTAGCTGAACATGAGTTTACCTCACATTTTCATTGTAACAAAACTGGTGAATGACAACCAGTAATTTACCAACACCTCAAATGTTGGTAGCTGCAAATGAAAAGCACAAGACCTTTCCTATGTTGTTTCATTGTGTTGTTACTCTTAACATATTCAGGCAAGGGGGACCTCTCTTATTTACTTTAGAACACACATCCTGTTTCATTAAGTATTTCAGAGATCAGAAAGAGAACTCCAGCTGGATTAAGATGAAATCTCAGACAGCTTTGCCAAATACCTTTTTTCAAGAATGAGTAAAACCAAGTAATAAATAATGTGTATTCTCAATTCTCTTTTTTTGTTGTTCTGTTGTGGAGCTGTTCCAGGAAACCCCAGGTCAATATTCAGATCGAGACTGACAGCAGAGGAGGTACAACAGCAGTTTTCATTGTTCGTCTGAAATAATCAGTTCTTAGTAAAAATACAGCAATGCTCCAGCTCCTGCTCTCCTTACAGAAACTGCTTCATTTGCTTTGAGAATGCGCCCTACACCTCAACAAGGAAAAAAAACCCAACCAAAACCACCCCAAAAAAGGCCCATCCCAGAAGCATCACATTCCTGCTATCAGTGCAATTTTCTTTTGCAACAGATAGTATAAACAGATAGTATAAACAGATAGTATAAACAGATAGTATAAACAACCAACTTACTTGGAGGGGATTTAACAGCTCATATTTTCTTATTGTCTTTTCGTAGATGACATTATTCCCAGGACAGAAATTTGCCCCTCTAAGAAATGGGGATAATGGCTCCTGCAAAACATTTTTTAAAACATTCATATACATCAAACAGAAAATTCAGGATTAATGCAATTGTGACTAAAACGTGAGGAGGGATTTTTGTGATTTGAAGATGTGGACACTTTGAGATAGTTCTTTAGCATATGTACATTTGAGAGTGTGTCCATTTGGAAACAAAGTGACTGTGCTTCTACCTAGACAATATTTGAAATAAGCATAGTAGAAGCACTTAGAAACTCATCTCCAGTAGCAACATTACTGAAGCATGTTAAGAGACCTCACTGCTGACAGTTAGGAAGCCTGAC
>NDXB01012256.1:59973-75878 GCA_002631895.1 Agapornis roseicollis | reverse complement strand
CCAGCAGTCTTGGGCCCCCCTGCCCTCTAGGGCTATATCCCATGGAAACTTACTAATAAGGTTCCTGAAGAGACCAAAGTCTGCTCTGTTGAAGTCCAGGGCAGTGAGTTTGCTGCATGCTTTTCTCACCGTCCTGAGGATCTCGAATTCTACCATCTCATGATCACTGCATCCCAGGCTGCCCTGGAGCATCACATTTCCAACAAGCCCTTGTCCGTTGGTGAGCACAAGGTCAGGCATGGCACCTCTCCTTATCAGCTCCTGTATTACTTGCAGGAGGAAGTTGTCTTCCACACGATCAAGGAACCTCCTGGATCACTTGTGCCGGGCCGTGCCGTCGCTCCAACAGATGTCTGGGTGGTTGAAGTCCCCCATGAGAACAAGGGCCTGTGAGTGTGGGGCTTTTCCTATCTGTCTGTAGAGTGCTTCATTCACAGAGTCCTCTTGATCAGGCGGTCTGTAACAGATCCCCACAGTTATGTTGCCCATCGCTGTTCTCCCTTTAACCCTGACCCACAAACTCTCTGTTAACTGCTCACCTGTCCCCAGAGAGATTTCCATAGTCTCCAGCCTATCCCTAACATAAAGGGCAACTCTTACTTGGATTATTTTGTACAGTTCTGGTGCGCTCAACATAAGAAGGACATTGAACTGTTGGAGATGCTGGAACAAGTCCAGGGGAGTGCCACGGGGATGATCAGGGGGCTCAAGCACCTCCTGTATGAAGGCAGGCTGAGAAAGCTGGGGCTGTTCAGCCTGGGCAAGAGAAGGCTGTGTGGAGACCTCATAGCAGCCTTCAGTTTCTGAAGGGGGCCTATAGGGATGCTGGGGAGGGACTCTTCACTAGGGATGATGCTGGAGAGGGGTTCTTTATCAGGGACTGTAGTGATAGGACAAGGGGTATTGGGTTCAAACTTAAACAGGGGAAGTTCAGGTTAAATTTTAAGGAAGAAGTTCATTACTGTGAGGGTGGTGAGGCACTGGAATGGTTTGCCCAGAGAAATGGTAAATGCTCCATCCCTGGCAGTGTTCAAGTCCAGATTAGACAGAGCCTTGGGCAACATGGTCTACTAGTGTGAGTCGTTCCTGCCCATGGCAAGGGAGCAGGAACTAGAGGATTTCAAGGTGCTTTCCAACCTTAACCATTATATGACTGAAATAGCACTGAAGAAACTCCCTTCCACTTCTTATTCTAGTATTAGTGTCCAAATCTTGAAGAGCAGGGGCTGGAACACATTTTTAGACATAATGCATCTATCCCATATAGACATTGTGTTAGTGCCATGTATAGTCACTGGCATTTAAAATGTAAATGGAAGTCCCAAATACTGTTAAATAACTTTCCTCAAAATCCAGGGTTGCTCTCTCTTCTGTACCAGCTACTAAAGTGTGGTCAAAATAAGGGAACATATCTATGAAGAGTAATGGCAGAATGAGACTCACAACCGATGTCAGAGTCAATTTGCTCAGAGCAGGAATTACTGTACGAGGCTGGTCTTACATATTTGGTCAGGAATGAGTTTTAAAGAATTATTAAAATCATAAGTAATATACTGTATTTTCCTCTGCTCAAAGTGAAAGCAGTGGCATGCCTCACTGGTATATGTCATGGTTTGCTGCCAAGAGCTGTCTCTCATGCATGCCCACCGTTAGACTTTGTCATGCCTTGAGTACAAAGCTTTAACTGTACAGAGGTCAAGCACCACACAGATTCTTATTTTTTTTTTTCTCCAGGACCTTCCTAAACAATTTTTTTTTGTGTTAAACCCTGCAACACACTTGGAAGCAAAAATACTGTCCTTTNGCCTTGAGTACAAAGCTTTAACTGTACAGAGGTCAAGCACCACACAGATTCTTATTTTTTTTTTCTCACAGGACCTCCATAAACAATTTTTTTTTGTGTAAACCCTGCAACACACTTGGAAGCAAAAATACTGTCCTTTGCTCACAAACAATCAATCACAGCTATTGCTAGTCACTGCTCTGAGCTTGCCATTTCCTAAGTCTCAGATCTCCTTGAAACAGCTGACCTTGAAAAAAACGTCCATTGAAACTATACCTCTGTTTTTACAATCCAGAGAAAAGCTGCAATATTATGATGCTCTGCAATCCAAGTGGATAAAAGCATAAAGAATACCCACAATTGCACTTTGTCTTCCTATCCTCTCCAAGCAGAGCACTAAGGGCAGCTACAGCATGGAGAAATGAAGCTGAAGAAACAAAAGCAATACTGAGCATTCATGGTTACAGCCTGCATTGGTAGTCCCGGAAAGGCTTTCAGAGAGATTTCTGTCAGGATCCCTGTGAAAATGGCCCCAAAGATGTAACTGCCAGAAGCTTCTATCTGCTTCTCTACTCAGGTTCTTCCAGAAGCAGAGAACAGGTAGCTTATTTCTTCTCCTATAATATGGTTGCAATTTGTAGCTATAGTCCTAAACTGTAAGTAGATGTACATTGAACATACACTATTTTGCAGCAAGTCTATAACCTAATCCACCTTCCTCTTGCCTGATTAATTCTGGTGATGCAGAACATGAACCATCTTTGAGCTCCTCTGGAAACTAGAGAAAATGCCTGTTCTTGGTACAAAAGTTGCTTCTTCACCATAGCAGAGACAAATAACTAACTACAGCTTGGTCCCCTCCCCAGACACTAGCTTATTAAAAAGATCTCTTTTCAACATAAAAAGCAGAAACACAAATAACCAATCAAAAGGGACCTCTGTTCCTCTAATATAAAAAATGGGGGAGATATATATATATATATATAAAAATTCTCATTATCTTCCTCCCATCTTCTTTTTTATTCCTCTTAAAAATCTCTGAGCTCACTACAGAATAATGTTCTTATTAAGAATTATAAACAGTAAGAAAGTGACAAGTCTAATTTTATAAGGAATCCTGTGAATTCTAATCCAGAAGGAGGTGATGAAAGAATTTTGGCCACTTCCATTCTTTTTACATTCTTTAAAAAAATAAAAATCAAAGCACCTGAGTTTGAAGGCTTGATAGGTCATAAAGCCACTGCTTATGCAACCTTCCACAGATATTTTCCACACATATTTTCTGTTAAGCAGTTTAGTTACACTGTAGCGATGTGAACTTTGTACTATTTTTGTATGAGAAATGCCCAGGAGGAAAAGCCCTTTTGGCACAGAGGCATTGTAACCAAACTTGTTCATCTGGGATAGGAAGATTCATCTTACTTTTTATGCCATAAGGAAGTCATTGTGTCAGATGGCCTATAAATACACAGGAAGAAGCAGTTCTGTCACTGAAAATTCTGATTCTGACTCTTCTAAGGGAGAAGTTCTACTGTGAGAAAAAAAAATATCTAATGAAAAATGCCTTGGTCTTTGCTCACATTTTTATGCTTCACAGGGATCTACAGTTTGCAAACTGTCAGCTGTGAATTCCTCTCACCCTCTTTGCTGGCATTCTCTTGGAATTACAGGGATGAATGAGAGGTATGATAGGAACAGATCTCCTCCAAAATGGGTCACCAAGCCTTTCTTTTCTCTCAAACCTCCCTTGCACATAGCTTTTATCAATGTGCTACCTAAATTTGTTTCAAAATACTTAGTCTAAACTTCAACCCTCAGACTACAGGTCTGCAAGCATGAGGCTTTCTTTCCATCACAGGACTGAGACTCCCTGTCCACTGTGAAATACAAGCAGTCTTACTGGAACAACTTTTAAGCTGGTTTTATCCCATGAGCTGTCAGAAACATAGTATGACAGCTCTTGCCAAGAATTACGAATGAGATTCACAATATTCCTCTCTAGACCTTCCATGCATGAGGGAAAATATGTCCTTTTCACAGCAACTTCTGCAAATTACAATTGCCTCAGTATCTCCTACTGGGGTTCTGGTAATTTTCTTCTTCCACGCTGTCTCCCACTGAGATGACAATCTCTTGGCAGAGCTTTTCTGTGTGCCAAGTGCACTCCTCAGCCCACCACTTTNTCACAATATTCCTCTCTAGACCTTCCATGCATGAGGGAAAATATGTCCTTTTCACAGCAACTTCTGCAAATTACAATTGCCTCAGTATCTCCTACTGGGGTTCTGGTAATTTTCTTCTTCCACGCTGTCTCCCACTGAGATGACAATCTCTTGGCAGAGCTTTTCTGTGTGCCAAGTGCTGTACAATATTCACTCCTCAGCCCACCACTTTGCTTTCATCACCAGCCCTGGTTTCCTTTAGATCTGGGACAGCATTCAGTGTTTTTCTTGTTCTGTCCCCTCTCTGCTCCTGGGTAATAATGATTACCTTTTAGTTTTGGGTAACCCTGGGCCATCCAATAAGTTTATAATAAATAGAAATTCCAACATTCTGAAGAAATAAAATCTAGAATTCTTTTTAACCTGCATAATATTTCATAGCCCCAAAAATACTGCAATTTTTGTGTTCAGAAATGTTAAAAGTCATTTATAGTGGTACAAATTCATGTTAGAACCTCTTTAGGTATTCTAGTTTCAATGTACCACCCAATTTCCACAACTTTGTATGTACACATTATCCCCTTTTTTAATTACAATTTTGCAACTGTATTTCATACTAAGTTTTAAAAGATAAGTTTGTAAGATGCTGACATGAATCTCAAGTTTGTTATGTAAATTATATAGGAAATTCCTCACACAGCAACAGAAAATAATATATGCTATGAAGTGTTATAATATCGTTATAGAATTGTACAAGTAAGCTGTCAAACACTAAATCCAGCATCTATTAAAATTATATGAATTTGTGATCAGTGCCCCCCTAAGGTATCATTACACTATTTTATCTGTTTATGGTGCATTTTTTCAAATATAAAACAAACCAGAAACCTTTATTCCAATCTCTTCCCTAAATATATATGTCATACAATAAACAACTCGTTGATCATCACTGATGACTAAACCTTAGTTGAAACACACTATCCCAGTACAAGAGCATAAAAAGACTGGTGGCTCAGTTTGCTTGTCTTTGCAGTGCAATCTGTTACTCCCTATGCTGAGCACAGAAGACCTTTATGACGTTTTGTACCTCCTGAATTTTCTGAAAGTTTAAAGAAATGGCATCTGCAATACATGATAAGTTCAGTGATTTTGTCTCCAGCAATCCTTGAGTTGTATCTGTCTGAAATTTGCTCAGTTCTGGAAACGGTTCTTGCATGTAATCAGCACAGTAGATTGATAAAAAAAATATAATAGTGTTCAGTGTGGCTTTGGCAATCAGTCAGACTGCATCCACAAAAACAGCATGTTGTAAAGCACCTAAATCGTATCAGAAAAACCACAATCATGCATCATGTATTTAACCTGGGACTTCAGTTCTGAGCAGGATAAATCTAAAGATAACTATTCAGCAAGGTTCAGCATCTGCTGCGGAACCAAAAAGATGGAGTTCTAGTAGTTTTCATTGTTTAGTCTCATCCTTTTTGTTGTTTCTCCAATTACAAGGCCAGGTTCATAAAATCTGATGTACTGTATTGCCTCTTTCTTAAAGCTATGAAGTTTTCTTTTCCATAAGTGATAAGAAACGTCTGAAGTGTATTTGCAAGCCTCCTCCAAAAGGACACAGGTGAATCAATTTTCTAATGAAGTAAAAGCAGGTCTAGTAATCCACAAGCTCAAATCTCCTCATATTTCTCTTTCAGTGTTTGTTTTGAGACAGTATTATCTCTTCAGACATGTGTGTTTAATTGTGACATTTTATTAAATTCCTATGTAGAGAATGCATAGTCACATCTCTGTTGAAGACAATTTGTTGCACAGCTTTGTAGGCATAATAATTTAGGGGGTTTTCATAGATTTTTCAGAATCTAAAAGGTTTGCAAGCTTCTTTTCCTTTTAAAGTCTTTGGGTTTCTAGGAGGGGATAACATTGTGTACAAGGGACAGTGTAAGCTGGAGGCTCAGGAAAAAGGGTTTAATGACACTGAAAGGGGAGCCAAGTCTCTTTTGTAAAATATTCCTAAAGTAGTAGGTCTCTTTTAGAATATCCATTTATTTTCTTAGGAAAGGTAAGTTTAGAAGCCAAAATGCCATTTTCAGAAATGTTTTAAGGGGCATTTACTCTGTTCTTTACTTGGTTTGCTGACAGTAATAAAAGAGCTCTCCAAAGAACTGGCCAAAACCTTCATCTTTCTATCATTACATCTCAGTATTTACTGAATTTATACATTTGGTCCTTCCCTCCAAATAATTACATCATAAGATTTATTCTTTTATTTTTTTTTTTTTATATTCTATCTGATAAGTCCAGTGTGTCACTCATCTTCACATTGGAGTAAAGAGTCAAATACACTGTAAGAAAAGGAGGAGATGGCTTCTAGTTTATAACATCCTAACTGGACAACATTCACAGTTCACCAACTATAGATGTAGGTTTGTGATCAGACTGTAAATGCTGTAGATACTCATTTACACCAAAAATAATTGCAATATGCATGAAATAAATGGTTTTGCCCTTTTTTTTTACCTGTTCTCTGGAACACAAAATGAATATTTTGTGCTTCAAGGCTTGTGATTCAAAATTCATTAATGACTTAAAGTATGTTTACTTTTAGATGGTTTGTGAACATCAATTTCCCAGGTAAAAGCAAAACCATTTCCTCCTGTAGCACCTCATCGCAGTATCAACAACTTTCATGGTTTATTCACGCACAGAATCTTCCACATAATCTGCAGGATTTAAGAATAATTCTTTCAGCCTTCACTTACTTAGAAAATAAAAAGAGTAAATTACAACCCTTATCATTGGAGAACAGCAGTAGTTAAAAAAAAAACAAAAACAAAAACAAAAAACACAACACCAAAAAACAAAACAAACAGACAAAAAACCCACCCAAAAACAAAGCAACAAAACAAACACAAACCAGCAGAGTAAATATACATACATACATATATATAAACACCACAAACTGTAGACTCCTTTCTTAATTTTGGAAGATGTTCAGATTTCATAATACTGACAACTTTCAGTGAAAAATTGAAAGAGCATCTAGCTAGAGGGCTGAGTATGCACTGGAAAAGCGATTGTCGAATATGTACTAAATAAGATTCTGCCCTCAAAGAATCTAGAACACACAGCTGAAGAGGAAGAGAAATGAAAAGATGTACATCGTTTAGACTAGATTAGATACATAGTTCTTAGCTAGTACCAAAACACACCTTTACTAGTTATCTTCAGGGTAGTCCAGAAATCATTTTTATCACTGTGCTGCTTGTTTTTCCGAGTTGCTCAGGGGGATGTGATAAAGCCTCAACTTGCATTCTTCCTATAGCCATTCAAAATCTATTTCTCAGAGTGACAAGATACGTTGCTCTGTGTTCAGCTGGGATTAGAGTTATTTTTCTTCCTAGTAGCTGGCACAATGCTTTGTTTTGGTTTTAGTCTGAGAATAATATTGATAACACACTAACGTTTCAGTTCTTGCTGAGTAGCACTGACCCTGATCAAGGACTTTTCAGTCTCTCACACTCTGCCAATGAGAGAGGGGCACAAGAAGATGGAATGGAGCAGAGACAGGACACTTTACCCAAACTAGCTAAAGGGGTATTCCATGCCACAGCATGTCATGCCCAGTGTATGAACTGGGGGGAGAAACCTGGAAGGGGCAAATTACTGCTCTGGTCATGCTGTGAGCAGATGGTGAGCAATTTTACTGTGCATCACTTTTGTTTTTGTGAATTTTCTATAGAAATCAGGTTTAGAGTCCACAGAAATCTCACATATATCTCTCAAACATGTAAGACAAATGAATAACTTTTGTCAAAGAGGCTTTATGTTCTTGTATTACTATCTCACCTTAAAAAATACAAATCAAGGTTTAAAATCCATCCTAGACTAGAGTTAGCACATTCTTAATGACCTAATATTTCTCAATATAAAACTCTTCATTTAAACACAAATGTCAACGAATTTATGGAATATCCAACTTAATAATTTCATGGCAGATCAGAACATTGAGCTGGTTGAAAGGAAGAAGGCAGAGAGTTGTGGTCAATGGGGCAGAATGTAGCTGGAGGTCTGTGACTGGTGGAGTCCCTCAGGGGTCGGTGCTGGGACCAGTGCTCTTTAATATTTTCATCAACGACCTGGATGAGGGAACTGAGTGTACCCTCAGCAAGTTCGCTGATGATACTAAACTGGGAGGAGTGGCTGACACACCAGAAGGCTGTGTTGCCATTCAGCGAGACCTGGACAGGCTGGAGAGTTGGGTGGGGAGAAACTTGATGAAATTCAACAAGGGCAAGTGTAGAGTCTTGCATCTGGGGAAGAACAAGCCCAGGTACCAGTCCAGGTTGGGGGTTGACCTGCTGGAAGGTAGTGAAGGGGAAAAGGACCTGGGGGTCCTGGTGGATGGGAGGATGACCATGAGCCAGCAATGTGCCCTCGTGGCAAAGANGTGAGGTACAACACAGACAGAAGCAGCATCTCACTGAAGTAAGAAAGTCGGATTATGACCAGCCTGTCCCAGACATCAGACACAAAGCTATTAGTCTTCTACAGCAGTTCTTTAATTTGCTGTCAACAAAAAGATCAGGACTGACCATGTTAGCTGGTAAAAAAGCTGAAAGATGCACCGGCCCATCAGTTTTCACCAGCTGCTGATGGAGTTCATAACAGGCAAGGATTCCTAGGTGTGCACACCAAACATCAGATTAAGATCCTCTGACACATATTCTACTAAAGGGGAAAAAAATATTAAAAAATAAAATTCTTCCTGTAAACCAGATTCTTTCTCCATTGCTAATCGTGTGCCTTGAAATATAATTGTATGGCATGCTACTGAAGTTTGATGGTTCTGCTTACTGTTATCACTAAAAATACTCCTCATGTGATGGAACTAATGAATATATATTTAGGTTTATTTTATGGAGCTCTATCTTACATGATTGCACCCATTTATCTTTGTTTACCAGGCCTATTGTTCAGTAGCGATTCCATAATTTTCTGAAACTGTTCAGCATTTGCCAGGTTTTTCACATCTTGCCCTTCAACACTGTGACATGAAATATTTTCTTTCTCTTCTTCATATTTTATTCATATAAAGAAAAAAATAAGAGGCTGCTGTCAACGCTGGCAGTTTAATACACTTTTTTCCAAGTGAGCAATAGAATAGAGTGTATGCAAAGTTCCACAGGGAGGAAATTTTTCCATTATTTTCTTAACAACCTGGCTTCTAGAATAGCATGAGACTTACCAAAACAAAACACAGAAAACAAAACACAGAGGTGTGATTGCTGATGAAAATTCATAATATTTACCATGACCTCAACTCTGGGGTTACTTTTGAACACATGAGATCTGAATAAGAGAATCAGAAACTGAAACTAGGAAGAAGCTCAGAAGGGGCACTTGATCTTTCCCTCTTCAGGAAAAAAGGGGTTTTATCTGTTTTGCTATAGAAGATTTTTTAAATGTTGCAGCTGAAAAACACTCTTCATAAGCATAAGAAATGAATTGGTTTCATTCTCCTGGTGAAACAGCAACTCCTAAGATAGAAGCAAGTGAGGGAAGTGCAAAGCAAACTTTAGATATGAGCTGAATGGTCCCAAAGCTGGCAGCACTTTTTTGAGTACTTTGACATTCATGTCCAAGCATTTCCATTGAAAAACTTCACTAAATATATGTTTGCTTTGTGTCCTTAGCTGATGGCATACCTCAGCTCTATAATAAAGTTAATTTTGGGGAAAAATATAAACTAAAGTGAGAGAAAAAGAAAAGAGAGAAAAAACTCTCTCCCATGGCCATCTGGGAAGAGAAGCAATTAGCATCTCCAGTGAGCATCTCCCCTGGGCTCCTATGCAGCAGAGCAGGCAAACCCCAGCAACCTTCTTCCATAGGGACTATACAATTTTCATCAGGATCCTTTCAACCCTCCCACTGGTTTTTGCCTCCAGTGCTGCTAACACTGTCTAGAGACCCTTTGATTTGGGGCTAGTGCTGCAGACGAGCTAATTAGTAACACATGTGCTTGCATATCATTAGGTACTGATAACATAACCCAAAACCTACAATAAAAGTGCAGGGAAAGGAAAAGGGTGATTCTGGGGTGCAAATGCTGGAAGCATTTTGTTTCTCAGGAGACCCCACTGTACCAGTGCTGTCAGGGTTTGAAGGAATAAGGCCTTGAGAATAAAAGCACAAAACCAGCATGAGAAAAACAAGGGAAAACTACTGCCACAGAAGCCTGGGTGAAACATAGCAGAGATTCAAGAACAAGGCAGGCTACAGAACTGCAGCTTAAAGTGCCTTAGTATTACAAAAGGAAAGGTACTAAAGCACTGAACAACACCTCTGAATTGAAAAAAATGATATATTGTGCATTCACCTCCATGGATTCACTTTTTACTCATTCTCTGATAGATGACTGCAGTCTCTTTTTCTCAACTCCTGTTCCCTCTTTTCCCCCTGTTACAACATTTCTGCCTGCTCTTTCAAGTGCACTGTTCCTTATCATTAACACATACCTACACCATGCAACCAAAACCTGTGCACCTCTGCTTTGCATTTGTCAAGGTCTGGTTGGATAAAACCCAATATTGAAAATATTTTGTTAGTGATCCCCAGAGTGAAATTAAGATGCAGATTCAGTCAAGTACCACAATCGGTCAGTTTATTTATTGTAAAAAGATAATTATTATTAGAAATATTATATTATAGAATAGAATAATTAGGGTTGGAAAGGACCTTAAGATCACCTAGTTACAACCCCCCCTTGTCATGGGCAGGGACATGTCACACTAAACCATGTCAACCAAGGCTTCATCCAGCCTGGCCTTGAACACTGCCAGGGATGGAGCATTCACAACTTTCCTGGGCAACCAGTTCCAGTGCCTCATGACCCTAACAGTAAAGAATTTCTTCCTTATATCCATTCTAAACCTCCCCTGTTTAAGTCTTAGCCCATTGCACCTTGTCCTGTCACTACAGTCCCTAATGAAGAGTCCATCCCCAGCATCCATATAGGCCCCCTTCAGATACTGCAAGACTGCTATGAGGTCTCCACACAGCCTTCTCTTCCCCAGGCTCAACAGCCCCAACTCTCTCAGCCTGTCTTCATATGGGAAATGCTCCAGTTCCCTGATCATCCTCGTGGCCCTCCTCTGGACTTGTTCCAACAGATCCATGTCCTTTTTATGTTGAGGACATCAGAACTGCACACAATACTCCAGGTGAGGTCTCCCGAGAGCAGAGTAGAGGGGCAGGATCACCTCCCTTGACCTGCTGGTCACACTCCTTTGGATGCAGCCAGGATACGGTTGGCTTTCTGGGCTGCGAGCACACACCACAGTCGGCTCATGTACATGTTCTCATTGACCACCACCCCCAAGTCCTTCTCTGCAGGGCTGCTCTGAATCTCCTCTCTGCCCAACCTGGAGCTGTGGCTGGGATTGCTCCGACCCAGGTGTAAGACCTTGCACCTGGCATGGTTAAACTTCATGAGGTTGGCATCAGCCCACCTCACAAGCATGTCAGGGTCCTTCTGTATGGCATTCCTTCCCTCCAGCTTATCCACCGAACCACACAGCTTGGTGTCGTCGGTAAATTTGCTGAGGGTGCACTCAATCCCATTGTCCATATCAGTGACAAAGATGTTAAACAAGACCCAACACCAATNCTTGGTGTCGTCGGTAAATTTGCTGAGGGTGCACTCAATCCCATTGTCCATATCAGTGACAAAGATGTTAAACAAGACCGGTCCCAACACCAATCCCTGAGGGACACCACTCGTCACTGGCCTCCAGCCAGACACTGAGCCGTTGACCAGAACTCTTTGCGTGTGGCCATCCAGGCAGTTCTTTATCCACCGAGTGGTCCATCTATCAAATTGATGTCTCTCCACTTTAGAGACAAGGATGTCGTGTGGGACAGTGTCGAACGCTTTGCACAAGTCCAGGTAGATGACATCAACTGCTCTACCCCTGTCCATCAGTTCTGTAGCCCCATCGTAGAAGGCCACCAAATTGGTCAGCAGGATTTCCCCCTAGTGAAGCCATGCTGGCTGTCACCAAGCACCTTGTTGTTTTTCATGTGCCTTAGCATGCTTTCCAGGAGACAGATCAGAAAAAAGAATGGAAATTAAGCAAGCATTCAGAGCGCAAGACAGATAATTACCACCATGGATCCAGTGGTGTCCCAAGGGTCTGTAGTCATCTTCAGTGGTGATGACCACAGGTTTACCTTTGTCACCTTTTATTACGTGCTGGGAGGGAAGCATATCTGTTCTTATTGTTACTGTAATGCACATTCCTGGCTGACCATGGGCACCCAGTTTTGCTGGTCTTGCAGCCCATTCTTCAACTGCACGTCTGTTAGCAATCCTTGAGATAATGGATAGTAGTCTTCGAGACAATGAACCTCAGCTCCTCACACCAATCAGACAATCAGACAATGAATGATGGAATATGATTTCAATTCAGTCTCTTACAGGATTGACAAGTACTTTCTTCATTGCCTTCAGTGGACACTAATACAGAAGTATCTCACCTCTAACTGTGAAAAGCCTACTTTTTGCCTTCCTAATTTTGTCTTACTCTGAACAGCAAAAGTAATTTTTTCTACTTATTAAATAAAGCAAATCTATCAGCTTTGAAGATACCTGGCAGAACAGTCCCTCTTCTCTTCTAGTATTCTCTTGACTGATAATGACACAGTGAGATACCAGACCACAATACTCTTAGTGGTGCAAATCCATTTCAACCTGAACTTGTGAGCAGTGCAACCTCATCACTGGGGATTCTGGGGCACAGCTACAATATTTACACCTCTAAAGCTTTCCATTTTACCTTGCATCCACAAACTGGACTTTGTACACCACAGCCTCACATCATATTCCAGTCCCATTGAACTCAGAAGTGCAAATAGCTCAGCAGTACCATGCAGAATGCTGCAGCAAAGAGCGAGCTACTTTCTTTGTGTTACTCAGCAACAGTCAGTAGCTGGTGCAGTGACATAGGACTTGTCTGCAGATTAAAGACACTTTCCAAATAAATTATCTTTTTTAAGCAAATACCTTGTGAATATATTTGAAGGTTAGCAATTATCCAAAATTTCTTCCATGGGAAAACCAACATGAAGTTTCTTTTCCTTTTTATTGGTGTTAGGAATTGCTCCTTGAGTTGAAAAAGGGATGAAATGATTTGATGGATTCCTAAATCCATTCTAAGTCCCAAGAAGTATCCACAATACATGTTGGCTCAAGTCTGGGAAAAAATTATCATCTTTACCAGTGAATTAAATGTTGTCACTACCTGGACACAGGTTCTGATATTTTATCACCTTCAGAATCGACTTGTTAGAATCGACTAACACTTGCAGAGTGTTAGTTGGTCTGCACCAAATCTGTGAGCCAACGAGCAGTTTCCAGCCATGACCCATGTAATAATAATAATACAGTTTAATAACATGGACTTGGCCAGACTCTGCCACTTAGTCTCAATGCTAAAAACCTGACCCTATAACACTTTTCTTTCATTAAAAATTACTTTTAAGGGCCAACATACCATTATGTTTTCTATTTTCCTCCTTAAATATCTAATGTGCAATAGGCATTTCAGGTTGACTTCTTCACTATGGTCTCTAAGTTAAAAACACTTTTTTTTGGGGATAAATCCAACATGTGGTAGATACAGCCTCAGTTGACACAGGTCACTCTGTCCTTTCCATTACACATTACTGTGTTTACCTTTTCAGTAGCCTCACATTTGTGATATTTAAGAAAATGTTTCCCTTAATAAACTGTAAGCTTTAATACCCTCATAATTTCTGTAGTAATTCTTAATTTCTTAAAATTTTTCTACTCTACTGGTCTACATTCAATTTTGTTACAATCAGAGACATTAAAAAAATAACCATATCCTGGGTTTCATCAAAATAAGCATGGCCAGGAGGTCAAGGGAGTTGATTCTTACCTTCTACTCCACTCTCAGACTCCACTTGCAGTACTGCCTTCAGTTCTGAAACCCCCAACCCAAGAGGGACAAGGACCTGTTGGAGTGTGTCCAGTGGAGAGCCACAAAGATTGTCAGAGGGCTGTAGAACTTCTCCTATGAAGACAGTTTGAGAAAGTTAGGCTTGTTCAGCCTGGAGAAGAGAAGGCTCTGAGGAGACCTTACAGCAGCTTCCAGTGCCTGAAGGGGCCTACAAGAAAGCTGAAGAGGGACTTTTTACAAGGAGGAATGGCTTTAAACTGAAAGAGAGGAGATTTAGATCAGTCATCAGGAAGAAATTCTTTACTATGAAGATGGCACAGGAAGATGTTGCTCAAGAGAAGGTGTGGCTGCCCCACCCCTGGCAGTGGTCAAGGCCAATTTGGATAGAGCTTGGAGCAACTTGGTCTAATGGAAGGTGTCCCTGCCAGTGGCAGGGTGATTGGAACTGAATGATCTTTAAGGTCTCTTCCAACTCAAACCATTCTATGATTCTTAAAAGATTTGAGCAGAGGAACATTGCAACAAATTACACACTTATTTTGAGATTACCTACTATTTAAAGGCTGAGGGAAAGTATTAAACACCTATGCAAGCTGTTACACATAGTGAAATGTAATAGTCTATAGCCACTGCATTTCAGAAATGCCATTAATATTGTTTGGTTTAGTGCCAGCGAATTAGGGCATACATGTTCTTGTAATCTAGTACTAACACAAGACTAGAAATACCATGGTTGAGGAGATGGATTTTAAGATTAGCAAGAGGAAATAGGACCATCACCATTCACAGTGATAGCAGGAATATGTATGCAGCTTTATTCATTTGTGTAAGCAGGGTTCCTTTCTCAGCTGCTGTGTTTGAAGGACTTTAACAGCTTTCTGAGGAGCCCAGAAGCAGCTACTTTGCTAGTCATTACTGTTTAACATTTTGCACATTTCTTCCTTATATCCTTTATCTTCCCTTATATCTGCCCATCATCATTTCTACGTAACACTGTGTTGAGACGAAAACAGAAGACAAGCCTTATGTTAGCCTTCTGCAATGAACAGACTCATGTCTTTCTGCCAAAGTGCTACCACCAGCCCTGCTCAGTCAAGAATCCAAAAGCCCTTGACAATAAACCTGAGTTATGGGTTCCCACATAATAATTCTCCAGTATAGAGTAAGCTGATTTTGTGGTTCATGAGTCTGGCAGGTCTGCAAGCAGTCTGCTCAGTGTGATCGTGTAGTCCATGGCTTGCAGCTGAAGACCCAGGAAGGGAAATGTCCCATTGGCATGTAGATTCCAGTGATGGAGGAAGACAGTGGTTCTCCACCATGTAAGTTTGAGACATCTTAGAAACAGGTTGCTAAGGAAAAATATAAATAGCTGTCTCAAGAGGCTGGAAGCAACAATTTTGTCACTAGAGGTTATTATCTACTTTTTATGGTAAGCAGCTTTTCATGGACTGAAAAAAAGATTGTGGTCTGATAAGTTTCCCCAATAAAACCAAATGTGGGAAAATACAGTCTATAAGCATGCAGATTTTAAAACAAAATAAAAAGGTCAACAATGTATCAGGTGTGATTGAGAAAGAAATAACTGTAGTGCATTAGCTTGTAAAGAACTTGCAAGTGAATGGTGTAAGGAAGAAATTGGAAAGCAAAATAAAGATGAAAGGTTCTGGGGGAAAAAATCAAGTAATTGGAGCATGAAAACACAATACTGGTAATTAATACAAGAAGGTACAGGAGAAAAAAGCTTACAGGGTAAAAGAGTACATAAGTCACTCAAGCTGTGCAGAGTCAGAGTACAAATGAAAATTCAGTAGCTAACACAGGGAAAGGCAAAATCAAACTGTGGCTGGGGGAACTTGAGATGTGCATTGACAGCACAACTGTGAGTAGGCAGACCTAAGACAGATATATCTTCCTTTCTCTGTGAGGTCATGCAAGGACACTGCCACGGAAAATGGAAAAAAAAAAAAAAAAAAA
>NDXB01012256.1:40011-53650 GCA_002631895.1 Agapornis roseicollis | reverse complement strand
AAAAAAAACAAACCAACAAAAAACAAAACCAAAATCATCAAAACCCAAAAAAGATACATCCAGATTCTCTCTCCAAGACTTAACAACTCCATGGTGCCATTTCAATCTTTCTTTGGAAAAAGAATCTTCCAAAACTCCCCACCCTCCCACGAGTGTGCAGCCCCTCAGCAGTGCCTCTGCCAGGCACTGCCTCCCATTTCAAGGCACAGCTGCAAGGGGGTGCACCAGGCAGAGTGCATCCCCCTCCCCACGTCCCACTTGTAGCACTCTGCGGTCACATCCAGAGCCAAAAATAGCAGAAGATGCTGTAGGCACATCACTTGGCTGGTGGCAACGGGGATGGGTCCAGCTGCCGGTGCTTCGACAGCTCGGCCAGTAGAGGGTATGATTGGACTGAAAAGCAAGAAAAATGCATCCCGCCAGTACCAGAAAGGCTCTGGCCCAGGATTAGGGCACTGAGAGGACAGGCCAGCCTGCGGGAGCTGGGCTGCTCAGTTCTGGTAGTGTCCTCCTGTCGTTTTGAGGGTGGCTCAGGCAGAGCTAGCACAGACACTTCTGCCTCAGTCTTCTCTTCCCCCGGTGGGTGTTGTGCTGCCCTGAACTGCCTGCCTTGCTTGGAGACACTCACCGCCCTGGCTGCTCAGGATACTTCTGCTTTGTGTAGGCTTCCAGTGTGGCATAGACCTTCTCCCTCAGTGATTCCACTTCTGAAGGGCTGGACAAACCCTTAGCATCTGGATGAAGGAGAGAATAGAGGTAGGGAAGAAATCACTGCAGGGGGGCCTTTCCACTGCAGAGTGACTTACTGCAGGGGTAGGTGAGGACTCAAACTCTCTAATCATGGACACAGGGACTGGGACAAATCTGTCTGCAGTCCTGCCCAATGCTCACTGACACAGCCCTCCTGCCTGTGACCTGCCATGGTCCAGAGGGTGTGCATGCCACCTGGGACTGCCCCAGGCCTCAGACTTACCTGGGTTAAACAGGACAATGGCTCGCAGGCACCCCAGCTCTGACTTATCCATCTGCATGTCTTTCATTTTGGACACCAGCTCTGTCAAAACCCTACATACAGTGACAGGGGTGGGAAGATGAACACAGACAGGTACAGACATCAAGGCAGGGGACTGAAAAACATCTGGGACAGGCACTGGGAATATCCCATATTCTTCTCTGCAGGAAGAGGCAGCTTTGAGGGAAAACCATGCCACACACTGCTCAACAGCATCCAGGGACCTGAGCATCAAATTTGTTCCTGTTCTCATTTTGCTCAACATGTGGTCTCTGTGCTCCATCTCGACCATGGAGAAAATTTGCACCCACTTGAGGAAAACCACATGGGTTTTACTCCACATTTCACTGTGCAAAACATGTGAAGTATGACAGTTGTGTAAGAGTGGTAATGTGCTTTCCTGACAGGCAAGAAGCAGGCATGGCATGGATGGTACATGTTCAGTTGATACAGGAGCAAGTTGAAGTATAAGGCTTTGCCAGATAAAGCTCCTGCTGATCAGTATTAGCTCTAGACCCAGCTATGACAAACTCTAGAGAAAAGGCAAAGAAGCATTCCTCCCCCTTCACACTCAACCAAAGATCTCCTTCTGTAGCTGCAAATCTCTTTCCAAGGTGTTTTCATTCCATTCTTGGTTTTTAGGCCAGTCAAGCATCCTTTCCTCATTCTGAACTAGTTCTGCCACAGATCATGGGTTCTTACTAAGGATATGTTGCCCATTCAGAGGGGAAAGACAGAGCCAGCCTGACCGCTGCTGCTAGGGGATGGCAGAAACAGACCATGTACCTGTCAAAGATGGAGCCCACACCAGCACTGTGGGCACTGCTGCGGTGCACATGCAAGCCTGTGGCCAGAAGGATGCCATCTTGCACTGACACAGAGCGATGGGAGAATGAGGCAATGAGCAGCTCGTTCCAGCCTGCAAGAGGAGGTGTGTAGGACACAAAAGACAGTTAGCAAAAAAAAAAAAAAAAAAAAAAAAAAAAAAAAAAAAAAAAAAAAAAAAAAAAAAAAAAAAAAAAAAAAAAAAAAAAAATCAGTCCCACACGGAGCAGGAGAGCTGGTTTCTCTCTGCTGGCTTCAGACAGGGCTTGCAAGAGAGATAGGAGCCCAAGTGCCAACTACGTCCTTGCCAACACTACAAGGGGTGGCAAATTGTGACCAGCAGCAAGGAAGGTGTCTTTTTCAAGACTCAGGGAAGGGGGGAGACACGATTTTTTCATTTTGCACATTACCCACTAGTGTGCCCCACACATAGCGAGTTCTGCAGTTATAGGAATTACATTAATAAGACATTTATTCACACTTCTCCAGCCCTCCTACATGTCTGCATAAAGAAAGGAACAAACAGCAGATTCCACTGCGCCACAGACAGCCTCTACCAACTGCTCATCATGGCTCATGATGGAGTGCTTGGCCTGTCATGAGGCAAGCAGGGACAGATCAGATCACAATTTCGCATTCACCATCCTGCCAGAGGAGGGACAATGGATCCAAGGATAGCTCCAGAAACCCCAGGTGGGAACACTACCTGCCCGGAGGAGAATGACTTGATCTTCCAGGGTCAAGTCAGAGAAGTGAGGGATTCGCTTGGCCCACTCAACAAGTGTAAAGAGCTGCTTGTCAGCTGCGTGGCATATGTTGGTAACAGGGTCATTTGTCTAATTAAGAGAAATATCAAAGAGAAAAGAGGAAAAGAGAATTTGTCAATGAAAAATCTTTGACAGTCACTGTATGGCACATGGTATCAGATCAAATGAATGATACTGACAGCCACAAGTAAAATGATCAAACTGACAGTAATCTCAGCTGTGCTGGGAAGAGAAGACATTTATTACCACTATCCCCTCTACAACCAGTCAAATCAGCTGGTTGCTAAGCTTTTCTGTTTGCTTGCTCTTTGCAAAGCAAGTCCTGCATGGCAGGCTGTAGTCCTACTCCCCAGGGCGTACCTAATCATCATCAAGCAGCCTCTGAATGGGCATGAACAGCAGTTTCATCCGAATCAGTAAAACCACAATAAACCTCCTGAGTCCAGCTCCATTCCAGTCTTGGTCACTTGGGGCAAACAAGCAGTGTCCAGGGCTGAGAATCTCCAGCATTCAGCTGTCCTCCATTGACTCATTGAAACCAATGAGAATTAAAAAAAAAAAACCAGCTAGGAACTTCACGTGTAGCCTGTTTTCTAGTCATTCAAAGTAGCTTCAAATGAAAAATGGTTGCTGATTTTTAGGCAGGACAAACAAAAACCCCTTGCAAAATGCTAGCCATTCACATGGGGTTTAGCTTTTCAAATCATACCTCAAAGGCTCTCATCTCAAACTGCAAATGATTTAGTGCCCCTTACCGAGCTCTCTGTGTTTACATCACTATATGCCTCTGTCTTGGGTTCAACTGCCAGCTCAGCTTCTAGGATCCTCTCCACAGGCATGTCCTCGCTGCCACTGCTTGTGGACTCGGCTTCATTCTCACTCCGCTCCCTACTCCTCTGCCTCTCCTCCTGCACAGCTGCAGAACAGAAACATAGTTCTACATCCACAGCAACACTTACCTGCTTGTGATGGGTCTCTTTCCACTGGGAGGAAACTCGCTCAGGAGGTTGACAGCAGAAAATAAATGGATATTTAAAATGAACATCCAGAAAAATGGCTGCCATCACTACCCCCCAATAACATTGGGGTTGCTGTAGAACAGTGGCCTCCAAATCTGATAAAAAGTTGCGATTTCCAAGATATGAAGCTCCAGAATATAAGAAAGAGGAGTTGATACCTCCAGGTGGCAGCCTAGACTCAGCTGTAAATAGGTGCTGGAGGAGGCAGGAGGGACCCAGGACCCAGATACCAAGGTTTGCTGCGCTCACACCATGCTTTGAACACTCCCACAGTGGCTAGCACATCCAGCATCATGATGGTCCATCACCCCAGCTGGATCCACACATGCTACCTATCCCATTCCTGAAGCAAAAGCTTATGCAGCTTGGCCCAGCCCTTGTGCCACTTTCTCTTCCACTACCTCTCTTCCCAACCCCCCACAATAGACAGTAGCTCCTAGCACCTCTGAATGCCCCAATGCCTTCATTCTCTTCTCCCATCTCTGTACATTTTCTAAAATATCTACTATCCAGAGAAATACAATCACTGAAATTCTCTCCAGATCTCAGATATTAAATCCCAGGGCTGCTGGGTGTGTGGAAGACAGGTTGGTGTAGAACATGGTTCTACAGTAGCACGTGGTATGCGTGGTATGTGTGGTACGCGTGGTATGTGTGGTATGCCAAGACTTGTGCTCAATAGAAGCCCTGGGTACACATTTTTGTTGGAGAAAATCCCGATGGGAAGAAAATCCTGCTAAAAACCAAGTGACCAGCAGGTGTCACATCGGTTTAGCTCATCACTGGGCAGAAATGTCCCAAAAAGAAATCCTACTAGCACAACTCTTCTGTATGACAGGCAGGTGTCCAGAGTGCCCCACAACCCCTAAGGGACAAGTAGGCAGCTGGCCTGGTCTCAAAGAATGGCCTGTGCTGAGCTGTAGGCAGCTATACACCTGAAATTAAAGGTTCAAGGGGAAGAAGCTGGTGGCAAAGCTAGCCCCTGCCATGCAGACATTGGTGTTTCAATATTTAACAGCTACATTTCTTCCCCACCTGTTAGCTAAGCACCAGGCAGTCAGTATCCAGAGAAGCGGGAAAACCACCAGGGCCAAGGGATTAAAAAGTCCTTTAAGAGGAGAGGGGACCTGCATAAACACGAGGGGACACCAAGAAAGGAAAAATTCAGCAAGTCCACAGCTTATAGCAAGCCTGCAGGAGAATTAGACCCCCATTTTCTCAATTAAGTAAGTGCTGATGGAAGAAGGGTGTGACAAGCTTTTAGACCAGGTACTTGGATTAAGAGATTTCTTTCCCCTTTGTCTTTATAGCTCTGCTGTTTGCAGTGGTGTCAGGAAGTAAGTCCTTGCATCAGTCTTGCCTTACTCTGGCTTACATTAGGGTGCTTTCAGGGAAAGGGCCAAACCACAGGAGGTTCCTTAGCACTGAGACTTATGAGCACTTTGTATTTCTCCCAGTTTGCAGGATGTGTTTCCTAGTACTGCCCAGCTCTGGAGAACTGGCCGCACTCAAGGAGGTGGCTCAGTGGGACACAGAGCTTGGCACTGTGGGAGGACAACATGGGATGCTCTCCTATGTGCTAACCATCTGGGGGAAGCATTTGTCCTCCTTAAAGTAATGGACAGAAAGAAGCCAGGGATGTGTTTGTGAAGTCATATGAATCTTAGTGGAAAGTCATCCAGGGTTCCATCCCCGTCCAAGCTGCAATATGCCCCCAGTTTCAGCAGCTCTCAGGAAGCCCCTGTGATTATTGCAGCCAAACCCCCACAGAACCGATGAAGACCCTGGTGTTTAAATTTTCAAGCTCTGCAAAGGAAAGTTGAGTTGACACCCTGGTCCTTTGAACCACTTTGCACCCAGCTGGAAGAGAGAGCTGTGCCTGGGATTAGGTTTTTGATTCAAGCTTGGCATTTTGCAGTCCCCCACTGCGCTAAGCAATTGAAGCAGCACAGCACTGATGATACTGCAGGGAACAGCACAAGGTCAAAAATGCCCTGAACCTGCCAGTGTGGGTTTTTGGAATGCTCTAGTCTTGGAGGGCTACAAGAGCCAGATTTGGCCTAAAGAATGTATGGAAAATTTCTCTAAGCCCATGCCTTCCACCAGCCCTCACATACCTTCCCTCTTCATGCCCATCGCAAGGCACTTCTGATAGCGGCAGTATTGGCAGCGGTTGCGTTGGCGCTTGTCTATGAGGCAGTCCTTGTTGTCACGGCAGGTGTAGATCAGGTCCTTCCGGATTGTCCTCTTGAAGAAGCCTTTGCAGCCCTCACAGCTGTACACCCCATAGTGCTTCCCTGGAAATGCAAGGGGAGACCATGAGTGGGCAGGAAAGTATCTGCCCTTCCCTCCAGTGTGAAGGAGCTTGAAACAACCCCAAAGGTGAAAACCCTGCCTGCACAGTATCACTTTAGCAGGCCCGAGTTGGTTTTAGGGTTTTTTTCCAGTAATAGTGACCAGTAGCAGTTAAGCTATAGGAACGCTGCTTTCCTGCAATAAGGAGGGACTGCATCCCAGGGCAAGGATGTGGAGCCACATCTTGGATGCAGTGTAAGTGCATTAAAGCCATAGGTAGCAAATGGGATGCACTGATATGGAGGGGGTCTGCAAGGCACAGCCAGGCTGCAGCTCTCTGCAGTAGGAGAGAAAACCAGGCATAGGCAAAGCCTTGCTAACACAAAGCATAGGTAAATAAGAACACAATTTTTTATATTTACCTTTGATAAACTGGGACAAAATGTAAAATATTATACATTATACACATAAGGGAGAAAACCCCAGCTTTTAGGTTTGCTCTCTTTTGAGCACAACACAACTAATCTGCAAAACAATTTACCCTTGGGTATGCCATACCTAACTACGAATCCTACAATGCCAGTATGGCATCAGCAATCCTCCACAGGGTTCATTCCTACATGAGCCTTGCCTCAGAGCATCAGGGGAGTCTTCATTGCACAAAGCCCTCTCCATGAAAAAAAACCTCCTACCTGAGGACCTGTCCCCACAGATGGCACAGATGTGTTTGGCTAAGGATCCTGGGCTTGTAGATGGATAATTCATGTTCCCGATCCCTGGGAGACCTGGCAAAGGTTTGACATCCTCTGAGCTGCTGACATTGTTCAAGACATTGAGCTGCAATAGCAGAAGCCACAAGACAGGTTAGAGGATCAAGACTCATACCCCAGTGAAACCATCCCCAAATTGATCTGATCCCTCCTTTATTGCTCCTGCTGGGCTCATCCCATAAGCTTATCCCCAGCAACTCCATGGGGCTGCCATGGGCAGAGAGACATCGTCTGGTGAATCCAGCTGGAGCAATTTAAGCAGATGCCTGGTAGCAGATATTACCTCTCATCCTGCCCTGATGCTGTAACCAAAGCCAGTACTCAGCATAGCTACAAAAGAGCAGGCAACAACCCTTAGCTGCTCAGTTACAGCTTCCAAGCAACAGTGCTGGCTTCTTTAGAGGATGCTGATCTCTGTCTGCTTGCAGCCTTGAGGACTAACAGCTTAGTAAGGAACAGTTTTGCAGCCAGGCAATTTGTTGCAATGAAACATACACTGCTGCATGGCTAGGGAAGTCCTAATGATGTTGAGTGGGTTAGCTTCCCTGATTCATGATAAACAAATCTACATGCACACATAAAAACATGTCCATCTTGGTCAGTCCCTGGGACTTGGGTTCCAAACACTATCACAGCCTCAGGAACAGAGCAGATTTGGGGTTACCAGACAAGGAAAAAGGAAGGGGCTGAGCATCTAAAAATCAGCTTCAGTAAGATGCAGACAAGTGGCCCAGAGCCCCCAGCTGAGATCCCCAGGAGCTGCTCATGGCTGCTGCAAGTTAAAGGTTACAAACCGACATCGATTAGAGACCAAAGCCTGATGTTGCCCAGGGCTTTGTTTTATTGCTATTTGCTTTCTAGCTGTTGTTGGCAGTGCAGTAAGGATTAAGGGCCACTGAGCACATCTTTGCCAAAGCTGTCTGGGCAGAGCAATGTCTCCCCAAACCCACTATGAAATCATCTTTCCCACTGCCATTTCTTTGAGGGAGGGGAGTGGCTTCTTCATTATTGAGCTTGTTTTAAGCAGTCACCCCAATTTATCAGATAAAGTTCTTCTTCCCAGCAAGAAGGTGAAAGTAGGGACACAAAACAAGGCTTTGAATGAAAATCCAGCTACAGATATTGTTAAAGTCTCCATAACATCTAAACTGCTAGATTTCATGCATGCTGTTGCAAGTTCTGGATGTTGCACGTGGACGAAGCCTTGGGTGACATGGTTTAGTGTGAGGTATCCCTGCCCATGGCAGGGGGGTTGAAACTAGATGACCTTAAGGTCCTTTCCAACCCTAACTATTCTATGATTCTATGATTCTCCGTTTGCTCCAAGAAACTGCCCATTTACCATTAAAAAGTATAATTTCCCAGGGAATTTCAGGAAAGAACAAGAAGAGTTCATCCCATTGGGATTTTTGGATCGGTCATTATGAAAAAATAAAAAGATGAAGCCTGTATTTATCTTCCTTCACACTTTCCCTGCATTTTCAAAGCTTCAAAGTCTGATGACACTGAAAATACAAATTATCCAGCAAAAAAATTACCACATTAGAAGCCAGGTTGTTTTGCTCCTCTGGAAAATAGAAGTGTATAGGGAAAAATTGCCCAGAGGAATAGAGGTTCACTCTCCCCAGCAGAAACCCAGCCCAGGCACTGGCAGCTGTAAATATGATGCTTCAATATTGGCCCAAGAAAAAGGGAAATCAAACCCTTCCTCCCCACAAATACCCAGCCACCATTTTTTAATCCTGAAAACGTCCTGGCAAGATGCTGAGCCAGGAGGAACTTCTTTTGGTTTACAGTGTTATCCAGAGCTCAGCTACCACCTTTTCTTTCTCTGTGGCTGCACTTTTAAGACAGTAACAGGGAGAGAGGATGTATGGGAGGGGGAGGGAATGGGGCAGTTTTAGCCATCAGTGTCCTCAGAGCTTGACTCTGGCAGGTTAAGTGCAATCACGTATGATATCTGGGACAACTACTTGAACCCAAATCCATTAGCTGCCTCTCTACTGAATCCCCAAGGCCCAGCTGTCTCCTTGCATTAGAGGAAACACAAGTGAAACCTGCTCCTCAGAGCTGGGAACTTGGCACAGTGCCTACGTTGGGGAAACCACTTCCCAGAGCATCCCCATCCCCAAAGGAAAGGTTTCCACACAGGCAGTGCTGCCACAGCTCCACCACCACAAAACACCTGCCCTGGATGCCATGGGTACAAGTATTGTCAGGTTGATGGGGAACAGCTGGTGGTGCAAAGGAAGGAAGGATGCCAGGTGCACCCACTGCAGTCAGCCCAGATCCACGCAGGAGCTGAGGATGCTGGTAAAAGATAAACTAAACCTGCCAAATCACCCTATACTCTCTCAGAGCAATTCAGGGGCCTCCCCACACCAGCCTTTCCCAGCCTTGGTAGCAGGCACAAGGAAGAGCTCCAGACAGACTGTGGAGTTAGAATGGTATATGGGGCAGAGACAGCTTGGGGACCATTTCCTTGCTGCTTCTTCAGCAGAAGCCCAGAGGCTTTTGAGTACTTCCTACCTTCAGGTTTCACTAATAAAACACAAAGTCTTGTTAATAAAAGGCAGAATTTCTACTTATATCTGAACTCCCAGAACATTTCAGAGCACTAACAAAATTCCATGCTGCCACCTTATTCCCAGCCATGCCAGAGGTGGTGCTAGGCTCTTGGGCAGCATGTTCCTGTCCCTGTCCCACAAAGCCACACCAGGAGGCTCCCAGCCCACCCATGGCTCTGGGGAAGCACCAACCCTAACACCTGGGTCTCCCTGCTGTCTGAGTGAGCTCAGGCAGTAAGGATAGTAGGGTCTTGTTTTTCTTCAGGCGAAGTTTATGTGCAACACAGAGTATGTGGCTGGCATTTAGCACTAACATTTGCCTCTCTCTAGAAAGTCTGTCTCCTTTCCAAATAATGAAACAAAGCAGATACCCTTTTGCAGGAAGATGAAAAATGCTTTGTGTGCTGCAGCCCTTGGTTATTCTAACTACTTCCATGTACCATAATTACATACACTGCAAAAGATGCTCTGAAGGGGAGCTGGACTGCACCCACAGTGAGAACTGACCTGGGAATACTTCCCACTTAATGTGCAGGATATCTTGAAATATATACAGATGTCTCCTCTGCACATGTGCCAGGGGCGGTTTACGCAGAAAGATTCATGTGCTGGAAATTGTTCTTTACAGCTCATCTCCCCAGTGAGATGAGCTGGTGGCCAAAACCCACCAGACTCCACACCAGCCAACCCACATCCTCAAATTTTGGGACCTGATGCAGTTTAAACACTGTGAACTGTAGCAAAGCAAGTATACACATCTGCATACCTGTGGACTTGCATGTGTCACAAAATTCATGCCTGGGGCTGAAGGCAGTGAGATGGGGTGCGAGCCGATGGAGGATGCGATGACTCTGTATGGTGAGCCCAGCGTGTTCACTGGAGACCCAATGGCATTCATGGGGGATGGCAGTGCCCGGGAGGCGTTTGCAGGGGCTTCGAGGTAGTTGTGGTGCCCCTCCACTGAATTTCCTGAGGAAAGGCTTGATGACAGGCTCACAGATGTGGAGCTGGCATGAACAGGGGAATCTACAGGGAAAAGCAGAGAGATTAAATACACTATGAGCAAGGCTGGCTGTACAGCTATCAGCTGCCCAGCCTTGGTCATGTTCTTCCTAGTAGCTGGGTAGTGCTGTGTTTGAGCTTCAGTCTGAGAACAATGTTGATAGCACACTGATGTTTTAGTTGTTGCTCAGTAGTGCTTACTCCAATCAAGGACTTTTCAGTCTCTGGCTGTCATGCTCTGCCAGTGAGGAGGGGCACAGGAAGCCAGGAGGGAGCAGAGCCAGGATGCCTGACCCAAACTAGCCAAAGGGATATTCCATACCACAGTACAACATGCATGGTATATAAACTTGGGGGAGTTACCCAGAAGGGACTGACCACTGCCCAGGATGGGTTTGGTATTGGTCAGTGGGCACTGAGAAACTGTATTATGCACCACTTGTGTTTTCTGAATTTTCATTTATCCCTTTTTGTTGCTCTCTAATATTATTAACAGTATCGTTATTTCTGGTATCATTTCTATTATCATTATATTTTACTCAATTAATTATTAAATTGTTCTTATCTCAACCTGCAGGTTTTACATTCTTTCAATTCTCTCCCCCATCCCACCTGAGGGGAAATAGGTGGGTAAGCGGCTGCATGGTACTTAATTACCATCCAGGTTCAAACCACAACATCAAGGCTCTAAGCCAACCAGCAAACATGTCTTATGCAATAAAGGGAAAGAGCAAAATGTTGGTTATGGTACACAAAATAGAGTTACCTACAGTAACAAAACTTATTATAATGATAACTTTTTATAATCCAATCTTCTTCCACTGCTTCAGTGCCTCAGCTGACTTGGGAAAAGGCACCGCTGCCTGCCTGCTGCTGGTCTTCTCTGAATTACTCTCTGAGGTCCCATTTCTTTTGTCTAAGCTGGCTCCAGAGACAGTGCACATCCGAAACCATGAAATCTTCACTGATCAGGCTGGAAACCCCTCAATGCTTCCCATGTGTTATGAAGCACCTTTGCCTTCTGCGATGGCTCAGGCATCATGCTCAGCAGGCTTCTCTTACAGTCGCTTCCCTCCTTCCCTTCCCACTCACCAATCCACTGTGCTATTTCACATAATCTTCCAGCTGTCAAAACTTAATGCCAGCATCTTCTGGAGAAGCTGGAGCAATGGGGGCAGAAACTGCCCATGACATGCTAGCAATGCAGATTATAGGACAAAGCACCCACAAAATATCTTGTCCATTACTTTTCCTCACATAGTATGACAGAGCAGAGACTGTTCCCACAGATATGCCTGGGCAAACAATCTCAGAACACAAGGAAGGAGGGTTTCCTTCTCCCACACTAAAGAACCCCAGCGCACATTGCCAAACTAAGCCTCAGAGTAGCCCCATGAGATCAATCTGCCCCTGAACCACACTGGGAAAGAGGAGGTATAGAAAAGCAATATAACCTTGAGCATTGCCACTTCAGGGCAGTCTCTGAGGCTGAATGCCTCACCCAAGTTCTAAATGCTTTCTTCTATAGGACCAGTCTCTTATTCAGAGGGTATCTGGCAACAAATGCCCACTAGTTCTGATAGGTTATGTACCTAGCTGTATTTTAAGGATTTATATGACCTTTTCTCCCTCCCGTAGAATTTACCAACCCCAGTTAGCAATAGCTGTACTAACATTTCAATGAACCATTGTTTCTCTGTTGGTTTTTCAACACAGGACATCGGTCCCTGGAGTAGCAAGGAAAAGATGTTTTGTGGGAAGGTCACACAGTTGATTTTCCATGGCTGGCATAAAGGAACTTGTTCCCATTGCATTTGAAAGTAAGGGAGCACTTTTGTGTTTTGTTTGTTTAGGGTTTTTTCCTCCTTTTAACATTATTGCAAAGTTATTTACGTGACAGTGTTTGTTATTTTACCTGAAGTAACAATCAAATCTGATTCAAAGGGAAGATGCACAATAAAGACGGGAAAAGGTCAGCTTGCTGAATAACATTAAAGACATTTGTCAGAGTCAAGGAGGACTCGATCTGCCGTTATCAACCCACTTCAGACTTAATTCTGCAGGAGGGGTGGGGGGAGAAAAGGTCTTTGTCAATTCTTGCTTTGGCTTTTTGGATCAATTCTCCCAGTGGGAAAGCAATGTGCAGAAAGAGGAAGCTCGCTTAATGACAACAGCAGAAGCCTTAGAGGCAGCAAGGCGGTCTGAAGGCAGAGCCAGGGCTCCTGCCTGCTGCTGGAAAGAGTCATCGCACATCCCCCTGCCACCATCATGGAGACAGGCAGCCTACTTTCTGTTAATAGGCAGCAAAATCTTTACCTTGTAATGGCTTCCAAGTGCAAAAGACTTTCTCCCCAGACACAAGTGCCAGGAGAGCATTTAGCAGTGGGCAGAAGCTGTGGTTTTCCTGGCCTTCACCTTACCTATGAGCTCAGCTCACACGAGCACCTCAGTTGTTTCCTGGGACTTTAAAGGACTTATGCCAGAGAAAAGTAAATGCATTTTTCATCACCTGTGAGTAGTCTGGTACCATAGCATGCAGTCCTGCCCAGCATCTGTAGCACAGACTTACAAAGAAATTGCTTTTATGCCTCTTTAAACAGCTAGATAAACAACATTGCCTTTGAGGATTCTTCAGCTTGGAAAATAAGCTGCTGAAGGGGAGACTGGGGCAGAAATCTATCACACCAGGACAGCTAAGGAGAAGAATGATTCTTCATCCTTTTCCATTAACACAGAAAAGGGCATATTTTGAAAGTATCATGCAGAAGATTTAAACCAGTAAGGAAAGACTCCCAGGAGAGTTATTTAACTGTTTGCATTTACATCAGACCTTAGAGAAATGCTGTCACCACTAAGTTTCTCCATTAGAGAGGCTCCCAAGGATGCAGAGCAAAGCCAAGTAGACTTCTGTCCAGGACAAGCCCCATGGTGTGCTTGTGTCTGTGCCAAGAAGGCTGTGGCTCGGTGAATCCCCTAACCTCCAACATGGGATCAAAAGTTGAAACCAGGAATTGTAAAGCGCTTGTGCCTACCTTTTTTACCTCAGCAATGAGACATCAAAGAAACATGAATGCATGAAGAACATGGACAGAGAAATGAAAATATCTACTGTGCTTGCCAGTAGATATGTTTTACACCTTTACACAGGTGTAAAGCCAAGCTTTTCCAGGGCTTGATGATACACACCAGAGTTAACAAGCTTGTTTCCACAATGCCTGGCCATGCTGTCCTGCTAAGGCTGTGACAAACCCATCGGTGAAAACCATCAGTGTTAAGTTACCATTTACTCATGAATACTTTTATCCATCTGTTAAAGACTGTAATACAAACTGCATGAAGAAGCATTGAAACAAAAGGAAAAACAAAGCAAAAAAAAAAAAAA
>NDXB01012256.1:0-39968 GCA_002631895.1 Agapornis roseicollis | reverse complement strand
ACATACACACGCACACACACACAGAAGAAGAGAAAAAATGAAAAAAAAAGAAAAAAAAAGCAAAAAAAAAAAAAATAAAAGAGAGAACTAAAAAGGGGAGAAAGAGGCAAAGCAAAGCACTCCTGCAAGGTCGTCCAAACTTTGACTCTCAGTCCCTCCCTGGGATAAGTTTGCCAAGCCAGTCCTTATGGGAGCAGAAATGCACCCTCCTGCATGAAGAAAATTTCCCACCCTGGGGAAATAATTCCTCTCAGGTTGTAGTGCTCTAAGAGAGATATAACCTGATAGCAATTACATCTTACCAGCTTGTGCAAGCAGCAATTTGCACAGCTGGCAAAAAGTGTGCAGAGAGACCCATACCAAAGCACTTTTAACACTGGAGTTACTTAGCTCCTGAGCTGAGTAACCTCAAAGTTGTCTCAGTCCAAACTAGCCAGGGTGGCTTGGACAATGCAAACAGCAGATATTACAAGTCTGATTAATTCTGGTCAAAAAATATTAAATGAATCTGCAGGAAAATACTGATGCTCTGTGTCCCACATCTCTCAACAGAAAGCAGCCAGAAAGACCTTGGGCTTGCAGTGGTGGCATGGCCTTCCTCAAGGTATTTTCTCCCACGATTTGGGAGACAGACAGAAACGATAGCATAGCAGCAGAGCAAGGCCAGCAAGTAGCCGCTCTGCAGCAGGGAAGCAACTCTGGGACAGAGCAGGGGGCACTGAAGAGATAGGACTCAGTCCTGCATGCCTGCCGCAGTCAGCTGCTCTCCCTTTGCAGCAGCACCGGGCACAGGTGACATTTACACAGGCCAAAGCGGGCCCCGAGTCTGTCTGTCAGGTAATGTGAGGTGACATGCGATGCCGGGGATTCAGGCGGCTGTGCCGGAGCCCCGCAGAGCAGAGGGCAGCCCTGCATCAGGAGCGAGGGCTCTGTGGCTGGCACAGCCCCTGCCTGTGGGCTCCCAGACTGACCAGGTCCCCAACGTCTACTGGGGAAGATGGGCTGAGACCCTGCACCCAGCATCAGGGCTTGCTAGTGCTTTTAACCACCTACTCCAGATTCAAGACCAACTTACTTCTGATCCACAAATGGAGCTGTTTGTGTCTTTCTCCTCTATCTCCCTCCTCCACATTAATGCTTGGACATTTTGCAGAAGCCTGATACTGTATTTATTTCTCTCCTAGAGGAGTACAGGTAAAGACAACGGGGGGAACTGCCCTGTGTAGCTTCTCTGAGGTCTCCACTGCAAACACACAGCGTACAGAGAAGTCGGTTCCTCAATCAACCCTCTGCAAGCTCTCTTGTACAGGAGCACACAGAGTCCAGCCTCCTCTGCAGGAACCAAAGCCTGAGAAGAAGACGACTGCTTCTGGGTGCTTTGCTCTTTCAACTGTCCCTGCAAATGTATCACTTCACTTGCTGCAGACAGCATCTGTGTGTTGAAAGCGTGCTCACAGACACAACATCCATCCTGTTGCTTTAGCACTTCTGCTGACATTAGAAAAAAATAATGAGAGAAGACCGTAAAAACTACTTCGTTCTCTTACCCTCAAGGACATAAGCATTATCTTCATGCACCAGTCACTGAAGCAGAGGACACAAAGCTATGATACTTTGCTTCCACCTGTGTTTCATCTCCACCTTAGCAAAATTGTAGTCCAGTGTTGGGAAATTTACATGAATAGCCTTATAAAATCAGGAATAGAACACCATTAGCTACATCACAGTAGATGCATAGGTGTTTGACAGATGCACCTGCAGAGCACAAACTCCAGGTCCACTACACCAGTCCTGAACAGCCAGGACTGGGCTAACATGGCTAAGCTGATCCAGCACCTACATTAGCTCAATAAAGCCAGATTGGATACCTTTATGCTATGATCACTTCACAGATAAAGCTGGGGCAGGCATAGAAACAAAGACTATCTACGAGAGTGTGCAAGTGACCCCAAATGCCTTGTAAAAGGCAGTAGGAAGGTAAGTGTCCAAGCTGCAGCCAATAAAGCTGTCTTGATTTACACCCAAATAATGACAGGAAATACCAGTCTCAGTAATTACATTTGAGCAGAAAGTGGAATAAAGATGCAGAGACCAGAAACATCCAAGCTCTAAGTACACCATCTATTGAACCAGTATGGGTTGCAAGTTTGTTATGGTTAATGCCTTCAGCTGTAACACCTAGCAAAGCCTCGAGAGGAAAGATACCCATGTTAAACACTGGGGTCTTTCTTCAAATAAGGCCTAAAGCAGTTAGGCTTACTGAGACCTGAGAATCCCTGGTAAGCCTAGAGATGATGACACTTTCAGCCTTTACAGTTTTCTTCTTAATGTTAGAATCAAAACCTGGAACTTTTCAAACAGTGAAAACCATGCTTGTGATTCTGAGGCCCCAGATATACATGGAAGAGGTTCATATCATTTGCATGAGCAATTAAAGTTGTCCTGCCTGACACACGACTAGCAAAACTTTGCAGATAACTTCATCCTCCGCAGATCAGAGAGCACCGGGAAGTGGGAAGAGACATGAACAGAAGGGCTGATTTCAGGAGAGGAGCACAGGCGTTGTGTGGGAGGTACAACTTGGCAGGCAGCTCGTCCTTGGGGACGACCTTCAAGGGGAAGTACCTGTGAGAAATACTCCTGAAACTGGATGCAGTTATGCAGCAGGGAACCCACGTTAACTGGAATCAAAGTTTTGCTGATATGTCTGCAGGAGTAGTTTTTATTTAATACATGGAAGCTAAACTGAGTAACTGTACCCTTTCTGGTGGTATTTTTAACTGTCCAAGCAGATTTCCACAGGCAGTACAGATTGCCATGCTAATATCCTACAGAAAGGTTATTGTTTTCACCTTACTTTTAAGGTCCAGCAACTTTTGTGCTTCTATCTACCTGCTCAACTTGGAGTCAATAAATAATGCAGCCTTACCCTGCAGCTAACACATGGAGGAACAGAATTTTTTGGAGGTGTGCTGGCACATACATGAGCAGGGGCTACTACAACAGGGATCTGCACAGGGTGGGAGAGAGTTTCCCTCAGCTCTCTGGGTGCTGGGAAGAATTGCTCCTTTTACTCTCAGCTAATGCTCCTGTGCCACTCTTGCAAACAAGGTGTACCCAAAACCTGGGCCATAAGAAACCATGGGCTGGAAGTACACAGGATTTTCACCTACCCTGGTGCAAGGCTGAGCATCAGATGCTATTTTGAGGTCTTGCTCTGATTTAACTGAAATACTGAGTCAATAGCTTCAGATGTGCAAGGACATTTGGACAAGAAATACGTGCTGTGTAACCATGTATTCTTCTCTAGTTAGTACCCTAACAAGGTATCACATCCCCCTGGTGATCACAGTAACACACAACAATTGGATAAAATTTCTCATCTCCAAAAAATAAAAGTTGCTGCATTTGAGGCCTGAAGGGTTTTTCATGATTGTCTGATTAGGTTTCCCACCTGGCCAGCAAGATTTCTGGCACAGCATCAACCAGGAAAAAAATGCAGATTTCTACCATGGTCTTTAATCCTTAGAGAAGCTACAGGTCCCTATCAGAAATTATCTCACTGGCTGCAGGGCCTGTGGCTGCCCCAGGCAATTGAAAGCAAGTGTCTCCTTCTTAAAAAAAAAAAATAAAAAAAATAAAATTTCTATATCAGTAGCTACAGGAGTTGCCCAGTCACTGAAATTTCTCACATCTTTTCTGGGTCAAAGAACCCTCTTCCATCTTCAGATACTTCAGTTACAGGTTCTGACATGGCAAGCTGTGACAGACAGAGAAAAAGCATCCTGCAGGTCACAAAACATGAGACAATTACAGGCAAAAAAGGTGCCAGCCAGCAAGGCAGCCCCACTCCCAACTTTATCTCCTTATCCCCCAGATGACCTGGCCTAGCCCCACTTTGCTTGCGAGAGCTGACAAGATCTAAGACAGAGGTGGTGTGGCCACAGGCCAAGTTACATGAGTACTAATAAAAGAGACTTTGTGGAGGAGCCAAGTTAGCTCTTGTCCCCAACCAACACTGCCAGAAAGTGCCCAGAGAGAGAGGACAGCCAGCATAGCATCTTTCCTTGCCCTGGGAGCTGAGCTTCAGATGAAATGCACCCTTCTGGAGAATAAAAACACATTCTGAAGCCCTTTCTTTGTTCCTGTAGCCCAGGCTGTGAAAGCAAATCCATCTGCCTTAGTGCACATCTCCTGCTTTAGATGTCTAAGGGTGACTCCAAACTCATCTGGAACACTTTAGAGTCTGAATGTCCTTTTTTCACCACAAATTATGTACTTATTACAAATTGGTGTATGTACATTCTCAAATTTCATGGTGTTATTCAGACATTTAAGATCAAGGTGAGTTATACACACTATTGAAAATGTGTTCCTTATTTCTAACCTGAATGTCCTTAAGCTCAAAATGAAGCCCAGAATTTCAGAGCTGAAGGAAATCTGAATATAATAAGATCTAGACATGCCAAACAGCAGCAGCCACATCATCTTAACTACCCTGCAGCAACAAGGTGCGAGAACAATGAATGCAACAAGCTGACAGCCTAGTGTGGACACTGCCCTTTTCTGTTGTCTTGATGTCTCCCTTCATAATGCCAGCACAGGCAGGACCAGAAACATTTTCATAGCTATTTTAAATAAAGGAGAAGCAGCAAAGACAACATATCATGGGCCTGATGAAGACACAGGTTCTCTGCACAGACTTTGTGGTGAGGACCCCAAAGCAGTGGGAAGCTTGCTACACCACCCCCTACCCCATCATCGTTGGTCACCATGATCTGTCCTGCTTCATCTTTCGAAGCCGTACTGTCCTCTTGTACAGCCCATGGGCCCCTAAAGTTGTCTGGCCAGAGCAGCAGTTTCCTTCTCAAGCAGCCAGAAATCTCTCTCTGCACACCCAACAACCCAAGGAGAGGCAGTCCCACACCACCCACAGGTCCCCAGCCCCACCAAGCTGCCTCAGGGGCATGGAAGCCCTCCAGCCTTTAGGGGAAAGTAGATGCAAGTGATAACTTGCAGGTCTATAGCATCTGGGGAGTATAGGACAGGTGAGAGTGACTCTTTCAAATCAGCCCAAACAAAACTTGGCCAATGCTTTTGCATCTCTGTCAACAATTCACCTGCAGAAAACACTTCTTTCTAAACCAAATTAGAAGCAGGCTAAAACTTCAGTTAAATATACTTCTAAACTAAAGTTCCAATATACTGAACTTTGGGCTGGAGAGCAGCCCCTTCAGATTTATTGGTGAAGCAGAAATACTTCTGCTCCTACTGCCAATTTCCTCCTCTAGAAATCTCCCAAACGCTCTGAGTGCTGTGACCCCTGTCTCTACAGGGATCTGTTCCCTATTCCCATGAAAATCAGTCTGAACATCACTTTTCTTTTGCTTCTTCATAAATCTGTAATACTCAACAAACTAAACACAAATAGCACTTTCATTGTTTCACTCTTACTGCAGCAATAGGAGAGAGTTTGGCTTGTCTTTGCTTGATCCTTAAAAACACCAGTGAGCAACAGATTCTTCCAAGGAGTCACCTCTTTTGTTTGAAACTGCCTAAAAAGGTATTTTGGAAAGTCAAGTGCCTGTGAAACCTGGAATGACTTGATGCAATACCAGTGACTTTTCTGGAGTTGGAGAATTACCAGAGGTGAGCATCTGGTGCAAGAGGGAGGAAAAAAATGCACACATAGTGGGAGCATTGTGCAATTCAACTTCTGCACAAACCTTTTTTCTAGCAGAGAAATAACAGGTTTCTTGTGATGTATACAGCCTGGGGGCTTCCAGAGGAACTCCTGGAGGCATTTACCCACCCTGAAGGGCTGGGAACAACTTGAGGAGGTTTCCAGGGAAACTAAGACTTTGCACATCCATAAACCATAATGCACTATAACCTCCCTGGAGCAGTACCAATGATGCTGTCAGCAGCCAAAACGTGGGTGCTTCCAGTCCCTTGCAGCCAAGCACTCCAACCTGCCCACTCCCTGCATCAGCTGGGGAGCCCCTACAGCTCCTCAACTCGTTCCACTTGCACATCACCCATGTTAGGACAAGAGGAATAACTTCAGAAAAGATAATGAGCAAACCCCAGTTTCCCAAGAGCGCTTCTGGTTTCTGCAACTTGGGTTCGCTGGTATATGCAGCGTGCTGGTATATGCAGGGGGACTGCAGCTCACAGCCACCCAGCCACAGTCGTTCGCAGACCACTGTCTCACCGTAGAGCCTCATTTGACTAATCTGACAAAGCTTCACACAGTTATGGTGGTATCTGTATCACACAGGCAGGAGACAGCCCCAGGGCAATGAAAGAGCCCTCTTTAGATTTTCCTGGGGGCTGTTTCACGTTTTAAAATTTGGTGCTTTTTTCCCCCCTCCAACAACTTAATCAAAATGCAATTGGAAAGGTACTTAGTTGGTTTGATTCTGTTCTTTCAATTCATAGATTCAGTCTATCATGCGCAAACACATACATGCATCTCTCAAATGTCATATACTAAACTTTAGAGCAGAGTCATGGTTTGACTGAAGCCTGCATAATTACAAGACAGCTTGGCTTGGCTGTGCCGAAGTTCACAGCACATACAATCACAGGACAGTTTCAATCATAAGCACGCACGCACCACAGGTTGCAGCTACATACAAGCTAGGTTAAACATGTTTTTAAATTCCCTTTAGCTCCCCCATACTCCTACTATGGGATCAGTTCCTCCACTTACCCCAGAAGGCACAGATTGCAAATGCAAGTAGAATACTTACTGCCAAAGCCCGCAGGAAACTTAATGAAGTGAGGATAATTTCCATACATGTTTAATCTTCAGTTCATTGCTTGCCTTTCTAAACACAACTGTCTCCTCTAACTTCAAAGCTGCCTGGAGTGCAGCGCAGCCCGCTGGGGTCGGGACATGGCGCTGCAGAAGCAGGGGCTCTTGGAGGGTGCCGCGGCAGCTGCCTGCTCCCGTGGCCTCATCCTTGCTTCACGCTGACAGCAGCTGCTCGCCGGCATGAGACATGTTCTTGTTCGCTGCCGCTCAGCGCTGGCTCCCGTGCTCAGCTGTCTTTGCTCCCCGCAAATTCACGGCAGACCATCCGGGTAACATAATCGCCTGGATAAGTCGCCGATCAATGCATGACAGCTCCGGTATAGATCACAAACTGGGAGGGGCAGGGGGCTTTAAGTTGTTTAGGGGAGGAGCATCGTGGGGAAGGAGGGGGGTGCCTTGCCTTTTCCACCAGTGAAGACTCGGTGCAGGTTATTAGTTATAGTAGACCGAGCCATGTGGAGGTGTTTTCCGGACATGTGAAGGAGCAACCCTTACCCAGAGTGGCTGTGCCCTGATCATGGGCTGGCTGAAAGGGCAGGAGCACGTGTGCAACCTAGCACTTTGAGACTAGGGCTGTGCAGGGCAGGGAGCTCCATGCTCCCATCCCACACCAAGCCCTGCCTCAGCTGCACTCCTGGCATCAAGTTATGGCCTTTGCAGTGCTGGACTGCAGTCATCCCTAGGAAATGCAGCCAAGGCTGAGGAGAACCAGGACGTTCCTAGGGAGAGCAGAGCTGGAAGCTCAACTCCTATCCCCAGAGGAGTCAAAAAACCACCCAAAGCACCCCCAAAAAAATCATCAGTAGCTGTTGCTAAAACTGTCTAGGATGAGAAGGGGGGACATGGGACAGAATCCAGGGGGCTCAATACATGCCACAGTCAGTAAAGCATTCACAGCAGAATGCAGCAGGCTTCACACATAGTCCCAGATGTACATCCAGAACTTCAATTTAATGCCCACCCAGCCTGACAATAAAGTACTGCAGGAAATAGGTAGAAATAATGACAGACAAGCAGCCAGTTGCTAGATCAGAGCAAAGCCACATGCAGTCTTCATCACTGCCTCCTCCAGTGACTGGTACTCTGAAGGGGAAGCAGTCCCAGCTCCCTGCCTGGCAAGCCCCCTACCTCCTGCTGCAATTGTGTGGAGAAGCAAGGATGCAGGCAACAGCAGAGCCCACTGCTCCTGGCTTTTGACCTGGGTGACTTCAGGTGAGGTCACCTTGGAGGGATGAAGGAGGAAAGAATTTTGTCTAAGACTGTAAAATGAGCAGAGACCAAGGTCTGCACTGACTTACATGTCTGTTGGAGGAGGAGGTGAGTTACAGCCTTGCCACTGGCACCAGCCATGTGGCAAAGAAAGAAGGCACAGAGCTAACAAGGGGCTCTGCCTTTCCACGGAGACCACAAACCACCCCCATGTACAGGATGGGGAGCATGCTGTGCAAAGCAGCAAGGCAAAAGGAAGGGAGAACAGCAGATTAGAATGTTTGGCATTCTTCAAGGGCCTGCTGGCTCTTGGCTCCCTCCAGGTCACCCAAGGGCCCATGCTGCCCTTTGGCACTAAGCACGCTACAAGGGGAAGGCATGCAATATACCAGCACAGAGCTGTTCACAGCATCCAGCTGCAGCTCAGGCTGATGCTGAGGTGCTGTCAGCCTTGAGGTAATACTTGTGCAGAAGAAGAAAAGGTTACCCTTGTTAGCTCTGTTTCTTGCTTCTTTCTCAGGCATTGCCATACCCACTTCTCTCTAACCAGGGGGTTTAAACAAGTACCAGCATCCTGCATAGCCCATTAGCTGGAGTCCAGGTATAGATGCACTGTTTTTTCTTGCAGTTAATTTTCTTTTTTNGGTTACCCTTGTTAGCTCTGTTTCTTGCTTCTTTCTCAGGCATTGCCATACCCACTTCTCTCTAACCAGGGGGTTTAAACAAGTACCAGCATCCTGCATAGCCCATTAGCTGGAGTCCAGGTATAGATGCACTGTTTTTTCTTGCAGTTAATTTTTTTTTTTTTTTTTTTTTAAAAAAAAAAAAAAATAAGATCAGTATTCAGAGAAGGTTCTACTAACGGAAAAAAATACCCCAAGTAACTGCAATCTTGCAGGAGGAATACAAACAGAAGAGATTGCTCTCATATTTTCTATTGGCCACTGTTCACATCTCGTTTGGTTTACTGCACAAACACTAATGGCACTGCGGAACTGTTTCAGAGGAGGAAAGGCAGCTGAGCAATATGCTTACATGCCCCGCTCACAGACCACAAATTTCAAGCTACAGGGAAGGAAGACCATAGGTTTTGATAGCCAGTACAAGAGCATAATACAGCAGCATCTGACTGTGTGGTGCTGTGTCCCATCCCTCTCCCTGTTCAGCTGAGCTCACATTTTGCCCTGCCACCACACAAACATACAACAAGGATTTCCCCACCAAATGTCCTCAGCAAGGTACAGTCCTCCTCCAAGAGTTCACAGCAGCATCCAAGTGCAGAAGCCATAGGCACAGCTCCTGTTTCAGTGAGTGCTGCCCCCTCAGTCACCTGGCCATGCTGTCACACACCTCCAAAATCATCTCCACCCTGCCCTAATCCAAGTGGCATCAGATCTCTGGCAACCACAGGGATTTCTAGCCTCTAGGCAAAGTTTGCTATTTCAGGATAACACTGACTTTGCCTCTGGTGCTGTCCTTTAGCAGCCACACTGGGGATCCTCCTTAGGGGCAGGAGGCAAGAGCTAGGCACAGAGCAGGGATGCTCCAAGGCACCCCAGGCAGAGACCCAGAGTGCTGCAGAGAAGCTTCCTGCAAGGTGGCTTGTTTCAGTCTTTGGACAAAAACTTAGATTTATCAGCAGGGCAAGTTTCCTCCGTGAGGAGACTGAAAGAAACATTTTTCTATCAAAAACCCCAGCAAACAATCTGCTACCATAATAAGTGATTTTCACACACACACACCCTCAATAAGACCCAAGGCTTCCACAGAGGAAAGGGACTTTGTGCAGCCCCACATGCAGCCTGACAGAGGGATGTTTCTATTATCCAGTGTCAGAGAATAACTCTGGCATGGTGGGAATCCTGCCTGTCCACCCAGAGACTTTTCCCATCAATTGTCTATCACCCCACAGAGATGCATCTGACTGGGGGCCATCTCAGTCTTAAAGTGTCCACCAGCACTCAGAACTGAGTCACTATTTCAAGACAAATCCTCTCTTACTCAACACTTTTACTTCCACCTATTTGAGTCATACCTTACTACCATCCCAGCCTGGCTTGTCCCTTGCCCTCAGGCTGGATGAGAGGACTGTGCCTTCACCCAGCAGCACTGAAGCAGAGCTGACTGCACAGCCCGTTGAGCCCCAGCAGCACTGGGACAGAGAGGTGTGAGCGACAAAGCAGCTTTGCATTTAAGCACCAACCGTGCTGAGATTTAGCAGTACCATTAGTTCTTACTGACTACATGGGATCTCAGCAGCTTTAATTCCATGCTAATGACGTTTTAGTGGGGAATTATTTTTATTGATCCATCCAGAGCAAACAGCCTGATTTTAGTCCAGCTCTGCCAGCACCCCCTTTCCCAGCCCTCTTTTTTTTTTCTCCCAGCTTAGAAGAAAGGGGAGAGGAAATAAGACAAAACATCTCTGAGCTCCTTAAAAAGGTTGGCAGTCCCAAGCAGTAAGTGGATTACTTTATTGATTTTTAGCAGATCTGGGTTAGTGAGTTCTTAGTGCTGCAGAACACATGCACACACTGAGCAGCTCCAAGGAAACCCCACCAAGCCCTTTCCTCAGGCAAAGCAAACATCAGGCAACTCATTTAGGGGTCCACCATGGGTTTTGGGGTATGGAGAGGCTCAAATCAGTACCCAAATTAGTCTGTGACAGACTCCAGGAACCAGCCCAGTCTCTCAGCAAGTGCTGCAGGACCATACAGAGGCAGACCCTCAATTTCTACTAGAAATAATAGCACAGGACACTGTTTCAAATTATTGAATCCTGTTTTATCACCACACACACACTGTTATGTAAAAGGAGAAAAAATAACTGCCACTGCTATTTTAGGAAGGAATAACATTGCTGTGCCACATCCAGATGGGACTCAGTGCTGCTGACTGCCACTCAAGCAACCACACCTCGAGAGCATCAGGCAGAGTGGGACTCCCAACAAAGCAGTGCTGATTCAAGCCAGCTGAGATGCTAACATTGTGTTGGGGTCACTGACTCACCTCTCAGTTAGTTTTCCAAAGCCATTTCACTGCAGCCAGCATTTCAGCAGTGTGTTGGAATAACACCTCAAAGAATTCCCAGTACTACTCCACCAAGCCTTTTGGAACTCTGGACCCAGACCCTAAACATGTGAAAGCCTCTCCCATGCTGCCACAGAGCCAGAAAAGTCAGAGAGTAAATAAGGTCCCTTATCCTTGCACATTGGATTGAACAAGGAAAACTCCAAACATCACCAAGAAACCCATCAGTCCCCCATCAAATCTTGGTTTAAAAGCACGGGCATTCTTTGGTCATGCATGTGACAACAACATAAGCAAATAAAAAGGTTGCAGGCCTCATAACCTTACAACTGCACATACATATTGCTTCTGACACTGCTTCAGAGCTGGAGAGTCACTGCGAAGACTCACTGCCCATAGGGTGTTGGTATTAGAGCAGGAGCTCCTTTTACATGGCTAGTGAAGTGCAATAGGGACTAAGAGGCTGAATGCCCCAGGAGCCAAAATGCCCATTGCGCTCCCTGCATGCCTGCAAAGGAGACCACATGGACACCAGGTGACATGCTCAGGGCCAAAGAGGAGGTCAATAACAGAGCAGAGACTTCAAACTGGGTTTCTCAGGACTAACTGACAGACTGAGCCAATCTCACCTACCTGCTGCAGGTTGACATTGGCCTGAGACAGAGCAAGTCACCAAAATCAAGGTAGCCCTATGATTCCCTGGAGATGAAGAGGAAGGTACCTAATGCATCAGCCCTTCTCCACCCAGCCCTGCCCTTTCTCACTGCTGTCTCTTGCAAAGCAATAACTACAGACACCAGGCTAATGAAATTAGCCCCAGAGCCCCATTGGGCTAATGCAGTTACTAGCAGCAGCGTATTCAAACAGCAGAACTACAAACACACCTGCAGTAACACAGCCTGCCCTCTTTTCCACAGGCATTCCCCATCTCTACCTGAGTCCTACAGCTGCCACCCAATGTGAGTCCCCTCCCGAGGTTCTGGAGGGCATGGGCCACCATTCCCAGAACCAGGCTGCTTCAGGGAGGGCACTGCTTACCTTGCAGAAAGCACAATCCCATGCAGCCAAGAGCAGCCTCTGAGGGCAGATAATTCCCGGGCTGTTTGAACCCTGGGAGACCTTCAATTACCAGCACCATAATGAGGCCCTCAACCCTAATCAGAGGTGTCACCAAATCCTCTTACGCCTGCATAAGCACCTCCAGCAGCTTTGCTGGTTGCAGGACCCAGCTGCTCACTCCTCCAGGGAATTATCTCCCCAGGCATGCACCAGTGGTGGTACAAGCACATTTTGACACAGATGCAGGTGAGATGCTGCCAGGCACCAGTGCCAGATGACAAGGTGAGAGATACATGAGCAAGTCTTCTTCCCAGCCCAGAGGGCACCTGGAGATGCACTGGAATAGACAAACATTGCAAAATTGCTAGAAGAGATATCTTAATGCTGATGCTCTTTACCTGAGATGCAAAGAGCAGGTTTATATCTGTCTATTTCTGAATATGTCATCTATACCATGAAGCCAAGCTCATTCTCTGGGATGCTCCAAGAAACTTTTCAGCCACTATCTGCGGATGGCAAGTGACCCCGTCTCACTCCGCTCCTCTGTGCTGGCAACTTATTCACAGGGCAACAGGCAGCTCCTTCTACACATCCGTTCTGACTCACACTTTCTGCTCCAACAATGCACTTTTTAATATCATGCAAGGAGCAAAAACAACAGGTCCACTATAATGTCGAGATATCCTGAGGCAGAAAATCCATTCGGAGCCCAGCTAGAGAGAGTCGAGTCAATTAGACACTTTCTGGGGCATCAAACTGCCAACAATCCCAGCCTTTGTAACACTGAAGAATCACTGCCTATGTGCTTCCCCACAGCTCCCCCTTGCCAGAGCAGAAAGGTCAGCAGTGATAGCGTCATGGAAAAGCATACAGCAAAGTATTCCTGGGAAGGTGGAACCAAAGAATAGCCATTTGGATCCTCTGGAAAATACTTTTTTTTTTTTTTTGTCAAAAGCATCCATTGCTTTGAGTTGAGTTCACATGGGACTAAGCAAGCCCATAATACAGGAGAGCTGAGCTACACCAGGTAGAGGTTTGGGAATGCATTGTATTGAAACACAATAGTTGACTCAACCAACTGCTAGCTCAAGGTTTGGGAGCTCATGGCTCCCCACCTGTTTTCACACAAGTCATTTCACCTTTTTAGCTTAGATGGAATAAAGGTCATAGAGACAAAAAAGGAACCACAATACTGCAAACTGGGAGAGTCACACATTCCTCTGCACTTAAAGGTAAGCCCCTGACTTCTCTTGTCAGTGGTGCAAGGTAGCAAACTTGCTATAAATCTGGGCTATACAACCCATATTCCAGGTTGGATGAGGACACAATAAAGCCAGAATTTCTGTGAGTAAGCACTAAAGACACTCAGATCCAAAGGCAGGTCTCTCAGAGGTTGAAATGGATATTGTTTGAAAAACTTGTGAAAATGGTACCCTGTGAACATGATGACCTGCTGAATGTCACTCTTCGACTCTTGCTGAATCTCTCCTTTGACACAAGCCTGAGAAATAAAATGGTGCAAGTTGGTCTACTTCCCAAACTAACTGTGCTTCTAGGTATGTGTCCTGGGTTCAGCTGTAGCAGCCCTTCTTAGTAGCTGGTGCAGTGCTGTGATTTTGACTGTCAGCCTTGGAACAGCACTGATGACACTGATGTTTTTAGTTGCTGATCAGTAATGTTTACTCTGACCAAGGACTTTCTGAGTCTCATGCTCTGCCAGGGAGGAGGGGAAGCCGGGAGGAAGCAGAGAAAGGGCATCTGACCCAAACTGACCAAGGAGGTATTCCATACCACAGCATGTCTGTAGTGACAGGACAAGGGGTAATGGGTTCAAACTGAAACAGGAGAGGTTTAGATTGGATATAAGGAAGAAATTCTTTCCTGTTAGGGTGGTGAGGCACTGGAATGGGTGTTCCCGTGTTCAAGGNACAGGACAAGGGGTAATGGGTTCAAACTGAAACAGGAGAGGTTTAGATTGGATATAAGGAAGAAATTCTTTCCTGTTAGGGTGGTGAGGCACTGGAATGGGTGTTCCCTGGCAGTGTTCAAGGCCAGGTTGGACGAAGCCTTGGGTGGCATGGTTTAGTGTGAGGTGTCCCTGCTTATGCAGGGGGGTTGGAACTAGATGTTCTTGAGGTCCTTTCCAACCCTAACTATTCTATGATTCTCTGACATTATGTCCAGAGGAGATTTTGGTGAGAAATGAACACTCAGCTCTTAAAGTTAACCAGTGTGTCATTTAGTGTTCAGCAAGGAGCTTTCAAAGGACAGGTGAAGAAAACATTCACTTGATACCTCCTTGATACCACCCTGCAAGCACACTTTCCAGAGTGTCAGAAGACCTACAGGTTGTCATTTCAATGCAAGCCCCTCTTTAACCCTGCTGTATACATGGTGTGAAGCTGATACAGCTGCAAAATGCCTCAGAATAGCTAGGTTCAAAGAACGTTACACCCTGAAGACCAAGATTTCTTCATTTTCTAAAAATATGTTCTCAGGGAAACCTTAGGAGTCACAGCTCCTGCAACTGCCACGATTTTGCCATTTTCCCACAACAACCATTTCTCAGAGGAAATATTTCAACAGAAGATTGTTCCTTGACCAGGTTAACCCTGCATTATTGCTTGCAGGGATAGGTACTCTAAAAAGAACCAAAATACCCACACCTTAGTCACAAAAAAAAAACCCTACTGATTTCAGGGCTTCTCTGACTACCCAGAAACAAATTACCTCAGTGAAACTCAGTGCCTTCACCTTTCTCTGTAGAAGTCATTTTAAAGAGCCTTTCTTTTTATTTATTTTCCTTCTGGATCCTGCTCTAATTGTCATTCTCTTTTGCTGGGAAACCTAGATTTCTGTGACCAGACTACATTCCTTGGAAAGGGCCTGAGCTGGATGGCACACAGCTGACAGGGGACAGCCCAGCACATAAAGTATTTGCTGGACCTTGCATTGGACCTTGCATGACAGGCACCAGAGCTCAGCACAGGGTCTGGAAAGTCTTGTTACAGCACTGCTCTGCACAAGGCCACAGAGGCCTTTCACCCGCATCCTCCCATGGAAACTGCTACAGTCTGTTGCATAGCTGGGGCTTTGCTGCTACTCTCACTTTGTGCATCCCCATGTTCATGCTTTTACATTTCTTCCTGCTTCAGCAAGTGCAAAACTCCAGAGATAACCTGTCAATCTCCATCACATTCAGCTGCCTTAGATGGTCTATTTATACCAGACAGGCAAATGCAGATATCTTGAAGTTCAAGGTAACAGGGGTTATTTCTGCTCTGAGTAGCACCTTTCTCAGGGGAGGAAGAATTGGAGGCATCCAACAGAAACAGCTTCACATCAGGACCTAGTACTAACACCTTCATGGCTGAGGGCACAGTAGCCATCACCAGCCACAGCCCAGTCCCTGAGATCGCAGCCACAGTGGCCTGGCCCTGGAAGCTCAGAAGGCTGATCTCTACCTTAACACGCCTCATCTCACCCTCTGATCCTGCAGTGAGAGACAGGAGATCAGCACATACCTTTGGATTTCTGACCCATGTTCTCTCCAAGCCAGCAAGGTCACAACTTCAAGTTTCCTCACAGTGCATTTCTCCACTGAGCACTGCCTGGATCTGGTGCAAGCATCTGGCTGCACACTGTCACATTAATGCCACAGCAAAGGCTCCAGCTTTTGCTGAATTATTCCTGTCTCTCCTGCACTTTTACATTTACAATGCAATCTGCTCTCCGGCAGCCAGTGTATCTGACGCAGAAAAAATCCTGCCTTATCAAGTTGGTCCATTACTATTCCTTAAAGAGATCTGAAGCTGAAGGCATTTACACCAGTTAGCACTTTGCATCACATGGTCACAGAGCCTTTGATCTGGACCAAGGGCCCAAAAGTCACATCTACCATATTGCCTAGGCACAGCTTCAGTCAGCACTTCCCAGTTTTCATAGTTTAGTCCTTGCTCCAGTCAACAAGACATTTTCTATAAGCCACAGGACTATAGTGGGGCTGCTGCCTTTTCATAGGATACTTGCAGCTCCTCAGGAGCCAGGCAGCTCACCTGAACCTTACCTCCACTTCACTTCTGCAGACAGCACTGGCTCATTAACCATTTTTTAGTAGATTTCAGCACAGTAGATTTCAGTAGATTTCATTCCATTAGGCAAGAGAGAAAGGAAAGAAAATCCTATCAAGGAGAGCAGTAAGAGAAATCAAAATTACTGCTAAAACAAAAGTGTCTGCTTGAAAGATGGAGAGGTAGGTTTCTCAGTGCTTTGCTGTCTCTGATGCACCGACGTTATGTGTTTCTGTAATGACATGATCTTCCTGGGGATGGCTCTCCTGAGCAATACCGAGTTTCAGGCAAGTCCTAAAACAAATACTCTGATTCAGCAACCCTGGGCTAGCACTATTAATGCAGCAATCGGCACACAGCAAGCCTCCAGCTCATATCTATAACACCTCTGAGTCACCAGGGGGTGGAAAACACGGGTAAAAAAAAACAAACAATAAACCAAACCAAAACCAGAGACACTCCCTGTTTGATGCCATGCTGCACAAACATACCTATAGAGCCTCTCCACAAATACCAGGCCGAGAGAAACAGCCTAGGCATGGCAACTAGAAGAAATGAAGCACTATCAAGTCTTGCTGTCCAAGCATAAGGTACAAAATGCATTTAAGATGCACTGAAGCAAAAACATACCCCTCATTCGTGAGCTGTAAAAAAAAAAAAAAGCAGAAGGGGGATGCAAAGACCTCACCTCAGCTCTCACTGCCTCTGGCTCCACTAATGGTTCAGAAAACTCCACTCTTTATATGTCCCCTAAGGCATGCAGACTTCCACTTCACAGAAAACCAACAGGTTCATTTTGTTATCATCTCCTTATAGATCCAACCAACATCAGGTCAAGACTCTGCACCCTGGTTTGTTTGACATTCAGAGGACTGAACCATTCTTTGCCTTTAACGGACAGTCACATCTCTCGCATCTTTCATAGCAGCTGTCCATCCCCTGCGACTCACTTTCCAGTGGCAGATGAAGGGAGACTAACACAATGTCAAACTCAGCCAAAATATTCCCACATGAGATCAGTTTCTCTTAGTGTTTCCCTACCAAAACTGTTTAAAACCCTTTGCCTCCCTGTGCAGCCTAGGGGCAGGTAAGGAGGCAGCTATAGGGAGCATCGCTTTCCTCATCAATTCCCTCCACTGCCTTTCAAACAGATCATCTTCTCAAAAGTCACATGCTCCCCTGTACCAAATGGAAAATCCACTGGTATTTAAAGCCATGGGAGCATGACAAAATTCCCTGTGTCCAAAAGAAAGGAACAGCTCTAGATCAAGACAAGCACAGACCACACCACATGGAGCCAAGATAGCACAGCAGTGACGAGCAAGCACATGAAGAATTTGCAGGAATGTGGAATGACGTTTGCTGGCACTGTCATATACCGCCCCTCTGCCCCCCAGTAGAAAGGGAGAGAAAGAAGTGAGCACCTGCCCACATGTTTTGCCCCTGTCCTTTCAAGCCTCTAAGCAGAAGGAGCAGCCTCTGCACAGCAGAAGCAAAGACCTGGGATGATGTGGGCACAGCAATACATGTTTGAATATTGGCACTGTGCTGATGTACACTGACTTAAGTCAGCTTATTCCAGAAATCCCTGAAGATCCCAGGGCAGCTTCTCCAACATAGAGCTGTCTCCTCTGCTAACTAGACATAACCCAGTTGCAAAATTTGAGCCCAGTCCCTTTTCAGATCTTAAACTTTCCAGACCAACAGCACAGCCCCAAAGGCTAATCGATACCAGTAAATTCACCAACTCCAGGGTATGATCCAGCATCCTGCTGGCTAATAACTGAGTGCCTGGCACTGTCCATCAGATAGTTCCTGAGCACAGTCTGGGAATCAGCACAGGTCAAGGACTGTTCCCACAGGAAACTCTGGACATTTAACAGCCAAGACATACACACACAGTGTCAGTCTTCCCTGGCTTATTTCATTAATAAGGCTTTTTAATCACAGCTATCTGCTAAATCCTGTGGTCCTAGAGCCTAAAATCCAGGGCAGCAAAGACCCAACACCTCAAGCATCACAAAAATTGTGCAAGACACATCACTCAGTGCCCTGAGTATTTCTTTGAATCCCCTTAGGCACCTGTGCCCAGTGGGAAAGCCTTCCAGGAAGGCTGCTCCCCCAGGATATGGGCTATTTCAAGCTCTCACAAGCAGAGAGGATCCAGGAGATATGTTTACATGCCATGCTTTGGCACACATAACCTCTAACCTAGGATGACACAGAAGCAAGGGAAAATAGGTATTGATGAATACTTGTTCAGGTGAAACAGAAGAGCTAAAAGAGTCAAGGGCCTCAGCTGACACCAATTGATACAGCTCTCTGACAAAAAAAAACCAAAACAAAACGAACCATCTGATTTGCAATACTCAAGAGCTGTCCCATTTCATCTTTCTGGCTGGAAACCCAGTTACTGGTGCAGGCTGGCTCCCAGAATCCTGAGCAAGCAGACCCAAACCCAGCAACTTTCTCCAGGCTCTCCACTTTTCCCAGTCCTCCAGGAAGGTGCACCTTTCTGTTCATTGCTATCACCTCCAGGTAAGAATCTCCCAAAACCTCCCCATCATCTGTAACCCTCCTAGGAGAAAAGCCTTGCTCATGTCTCTGCTGAGCACCTTGCACAGCCGTCCCTTTGGAGAAGCTTCATTCCTCACCTTTGTAACAAGTAATAAGAAAACAGCAATAAGAGAAAGGGCATTTACATCCATCATGATGTATATGCAGTGAATATGGTGAGGACTGCCAGAGAATAACAGCGCAAGGGCCAGCCAGTGCTCTGCAGGGATGTTTGCACAGATGTCGCTACAGATTCTGGGGGCAGCTGGTCTTGGACCTGCAGTTATCACTGATGGAAGACGCTGAACAGCTCAGGCCAGAGGCTGCCAGGAGGTACCTGCTGGAAGAAGGATACTCAAGCACACCCTGCTCCTACTTCCCCTGTAAGCATTCACAATTTGCCTGATGGACCTTTGGCCTGGCTCTGCCTGGCTGCTTTTTACACCCATGGGATGCTCTTACCCAGCCCACACAGCTCTGGCCTACCCCAAGTCCAAGTTCCAGCCTACACACAGGGAAAAAAAATAAAATAAATAAAAAATAAAATAAAAAATAAAAATCACAGACACAGACTGAACCCCCAACATCAGTTTTTTTTGGCCTGAAGGAGAAGGCAACGAGGATGCAAGGATGCTTGATGCAAGATGTGAGATGTGATCACTCCCTGTCATCCCAGGTTCTAAAGGGCTTTTGGCTCCCCATCCACCTGCTCCATCCCCAGCTGAGCAAGCTCAGCCACCCCCAGGGCACCTGCAGCCCTGTGCGTGCAGCCACAGACAGATGTCTCCATAGCCAGCACATCAGCCCTCCCCACAAGCTTACTCTCTGCATGAGCTATCTGTCAGGGCAGGGATCATCGCCCAGCTCAGAAGCAGCACTGAGCTCTTCCCAGCTCCCTCCGCACCACGGGTCAGCAGGGCTCAGGTCCACGTGTGATGTGGGGACAAGACTGGCCAAGGCTGCCAAGTGGGACAGGCAGTTTTGCATCTCAAATGCCCAAGGTGCAACTGTGAAGAAGTCTGTGCTACCCAGGTGGTGATTTGCCAGGGGACAGGTCCACAAATGCACCCCCTTCTCCCTAAGCAGAGCTCAGGGCTCTATTTCCAAACCCACAGCATTTGGAGGGGGAAATATTCACTGTATTCTGTGGTTCTATAACCCGTAAAAAAACCATCCTAAAGGATGTGTCAGGCCTAGCCTGCCTGCAAGCTGCCATCCCACAAATGTAGCCCCACTGCCTGGCTTGAAAACCTTCCCGGAGCACCCTGATGTCCCTTCCTCGCTTTGTGTATGCCTTTAACAGTTTGCCGAATTATCCATCGCAACAAAAATAACAAAGCTACAAAAGAAAAGGGCAAACAAACGCCATATTCTGCAGCAATTAGTGCTAAACAGCGGAAAGGGGAGCAGAGAATGAATGGACAATGAGGGAGGGCAGGGACACGGCAGCCCGGACCCGGCAGGCTGGGCACGATCTGTCCTCAGGAGGCCGGATCTGAGCCAGGGAGCAGCGAGCTGTATGTAAGGAAATGCAGGAAGATGAAAAGGAGTATTTAAACAAGCACCGGGCAGTCCCCACAGGGCCTCCATGTCTGCTTGACTTCATCACAGAGTGTCCAGGGAAGAGCAGCTTCTGCTTTTCCCTCTCACCAATTCCTTTCAGGTGGTGGGGGGACTGGCAAGCTGTGGTGTGGTCTGCTTAGAAAGGAAGGAATCCATTAATCTCCCTGGTAATTACTGCCACATATGGATTTGCACAATTACACTTTGTTAATTGGTTATTACAGGCGAACCAGACTGATTGGGCAGAACGTCTGGGCTTTAACTCCTTCACTGCCCCCAGGGCCAGCCTGACACAGAGGCAGCCTTCCTCAGAAAACACTGCTGTATCCTCCTGTAACCTTGTTGGCTCCTATGCCAAGGACCAGAAAGTATGGGCCCCAGCACTTAGCCCAAGCCATCTTTGCTCTGATGCCTTTCTTTTAGCTGGGGATCCCAAGGAGGTGGACCCAAGGGGAAAAGAGTGAGCTTGCACCTCAAAACAGCCAAAATCCCTAGCTGATTTCATTTACTCTGGGTTGCAGCAGACACATCACATACTTGCCAGGGCGCTGAGGGACTGCAAACTCAGATCTTGTTTGTTTTTAGGAGACCCAGATTGCTTGTGCACTTCAACTTCATGCCCTCAAGCCCAGCAGGATTGGTGCCAACAAGAGGAGAATCCACCCCCAAGTTTTCCTCAGTCTCTGAACACAGTTTCTGCAACTAGATGTGCAGTGTAATGATTCTTTTCTTCAAAGCACTGAAAACAGATGCTTTACTGTAGTAATAAATATATATATAAATACAGTAATGTAACTCATGCCAAAAATTATAGCTAAAGCCCTTGTAAAACTCCAGACAGCATAGGACTTCTGACAGTTGGGTGTGGAGTCACCCTGGCGTCCTTTCACCACAGCTAACACCTCTGACACCCCTCACAGGTAATGGGCCATCCAGGACATGGCCCCAAAATGTCTTGTTCAGGATCCAACAATGTTTCTGGAAAAAGTGCAGAAGAGGCAACCCAAGGTGAGGGCAATTTCTGCCAGAATCATGTCAAAGGCTTCCTATTGAAAAGCCATGACAAGAAAGCAATCAAGAGCACTGCAAAAAACCAACAGGGAGGAGGGCCCATCTGAGGACAGAGATGTGCTCAGCAACCACCAACTCAAGGTCAGAGCAGGCATTGACATCTTGGCACATCAGAGCCACCATGGTGCTACTTGGTTTTTTCAGGTGCACACCTATATGATGCAGGGCACAGCAATGCACTGCTCCACCACATTGCCTCCCCTCCCCCAAACCCTGATCCTGGAACATTTAGATTTGCTCTCATTTATTGCATTACTCCAGTTTCTGGGAGATTTCCCTTCTGCCATTACTGTCACATGTGAATGAACCTTGAGATATCACCCTGCCCTCCACCCTCCCTCTTCTCAAGGGCAGCCCAGCACATCTCCCTAGAGATGCACCTTCTTCTTAGCAGTAGGCTATTGCTCAGCACAAGTGAGAGATTTATGGGAAGAGCAGAGCATCACATACCTAGTGATTACTTTCAGCTCAACTCCTGAAATGCCCCAGTAAGCTCCTTCTCTACAGCAAGAGAAGATACTTCTAACTCCAAACCCCCCTCTAGCTTCACCCTCTGAGTAAAAAAGCCCTTGAGCAGTTCAACTTGGGTTTTCAGCTGAAGTGTAGATCAAGGGGAGACTCAAAACACTTTCAAAGAACAACCCCCACTCTTTTCACTACTGCTGCTACTGCAGTAATGCCTACTACAGCACTCTAGGTCTAGCATAGGAGAAAACTCCTTATCAGCTAATCTAAAGGTTTTTACTGTCTCCTCTCTGCTGGAAAGAGTAGGCCCAGCAAGAAAGTCTTATCCCTAGAATGTCATTGTAGTTACACAAAAATTTCAGTAAAATTTGTTCCTGGTGTTTCAGTCACCTCTGATTTGCCAGCTCCCTGACTTGAATGAAGAAGTTTCTTTCTGGTGCAAAAGCCAGCTCCAAGTACCCTGTCTGAAGGGGGCCATCTCATCCATTGTAAAGGCAGCTTCTCCCAGCTTCCTGCAAGTGTTTCAGGTGTGCGTGAGCTTGTCTTTAAAGAACAGAAAGGCAGGCCAGCCCTGCACCCATGAAAGGTTGCTGATCTCTCCCATAAACCAATTGCCTCGGCAAAGTTCAGAATAAATCTTCAGATCTGTCAAAGGGAAGATCCAGCAGAACCTGCAACCGTGCTTAAAAAGGTCAGTTGGGAAAAGTCAGGATGCAAAGGATGCTCTCTTTATTGACAGATGCAGAATGGAGGAGTCTAACCTGTGAATACCTGCAAGCTGATTCTGGCAGCACATGCTAGACTTGAACTCTGGGTTCTGTTGGCTACAGCTGGTGACAAATCCTTTGCAGATCACTTCCAGACAACAGAGTTTGGGGACTAGGACTGAAACTCAGTCTGAGGCTGAGCCCCAGGCAGAGATCTTATGCAGCCTTCCCTCGTCCTGAGGGATAAGAGAAGGCTGGTGGGATGGGTGCCTTTCTGGCTGTTGTGACCCAGATCATCTTTTTAGATGTCTGAGACTAGAACATAATTTTGTCTCTGTCTTTTACTTTCATACATACCTATCTGTCCAGGTTTCTGTAAGAAACAGAGCTGTGAGCATCCAGGCATTTGCTGGCAGTTTCTCATGTACAAAGTGAGTCACCCCAGTAAAAAGATAGAGAATCTTCCAGAACTGATGGAGTTTGACCCTGGGAGTACTTTAGAGGCGGGTGTTTTGAGGGTTTGGAGCACTTACAAAAAGAAAAAAGAAAATAATAGATTTTTGAAACTTACAATGTGTCATGGTTTAAGTCCAGTCAGTAACTCAGAACCACATAGTCGCTTGCTCACTCTCCCCCTTCATCCCTCCTGCTCCTGGAGGGGTGGGGAGGAGAATCAAAAGAATGTAACTCCCATGGGTTGAGATAAGGGTAGTCCAGTAACTAAGGTATAACACAAACCACTGCTGCCACCAATAATAATGATGATAAGGGAAATAACAAGGGAAGAGAATACAAGCACTCACAACCTGCCGACAGATACCCAGCAGGACACAAGCAGTGAACTAGTCCTTCTGTGTAACTGCCCCCAGTTTATATACTGGGCACAATGTGCTGTGGTATGGAATACCTCTTCGGTTAGTTTTGGTCAGGACTCCTGTATCTGCTTCCTCCCAGCTTCCCCTCCTCCCTGGCAGAGCATGAGACTCAGAAAGTCCTTGGTCAGACTAAACATTACTGATCAGCAACTAAAGACATCGGTGTCATCAGTGCTGTTCCAAGGCTGAAAGTCAAAATCACAGCACTGCACCAGCTCCTAAGAAGGAGAAAAACGACTACTACTTCTGAACCCAGGACACAATGATTACTCCATGTCCCAGTTATGACATGGGTTCTGCCAACATGGAAATGTACTAGCCATGGTCTGTGCAGCAGATGGAAGGGACACAGAGAGAAGGAGAAAGCAACTTCACCGCAAGCCCAATCCAGAGCCAGCAAATGCTTACCTACTGCCTGCTACCTTATCAGCTGCCTACCTGTTTGCACCCAGTTAACATCTCCTGGTCTTCTGGGAGCAATCCCTGCCCTCTCTACAGTCCCTCCAGCCCTCTGATCTGCTCAAGACAGCTGGGTTTCAATTCCCAGGGTTCAATCCCTGGTGTAAAAGTCACTTTGCATCTGACTGTATCAATTCCAGTGTTGTGCCACTGGTTTACCTCATATACAGCAATCAGACAAATAGTGTTATCAGCTGATACTAATCAAACTTTATATAGATATGGATATGTGACATATTTACTAAGAAAGCAGCAAGAGAAGCTGCTGCTTAAAACTTAATGTGACTTGGAAATATAAAAAGGTAAATATATTCCTTTTCATCACAATATTTCATACATATATTCTCATATGCAGCAGAGGTAGCAAAACACTTGGACAGGTCAAAACACAAACTAGGTCCAAAGAGATCTGAAATTAGTTAGACAATTGTAGCATTTTCCCACTGGAATTCTCTCATTCTATACATACACAGACATATTAAATATATTTGACAAAATCAGTATTTATCCAGGGAGAGGTTTTGGAGGAACATCACTTAAAAAGTATTTTTCCCATGGAAAATTATTGACTAGCTTTACACGTATCTTCCACTGTCTTTTATTAACTTCTATGAGCTGATCCCCAGAACACCTTTAGTATACACCATCACAACCCTGACCAGTAAATACAGTATCCCTTTCCACACTCTGAATACTTCTCTTTGCCTCCATTGCAGGAGGAAAGCACAGACTCATAGAAAACAGGTCTGCAAGAGACCCTGTCAAGCTCATCTTGGCCGTCTTCCTGTCCCAAATGAAACCAGAGACAAAGCTGCCACTCCTGTGAAATAGCTTTTCCCAGTGTCTAAACTGAACTTTCTCTCCTGCAATGGAGAGCACAGCACAGTGATACACTCCCCAAAAGGCTCTGTTCATCCGGCATCTATTCCTACAGCAGTAGCATGCCCAGGAGGCTGGGCAACCCCTCTGGCTCTTGGCAATGGCCACAGTGGTATCTGCCACCCCTCCGTGCAGCTGCCCCGCCCGCAGCTGAGCCCACTGCTGCTCAGCACAGCCAATCTGCACAGGGTCAGGGAAAGGACTTACAGAAGTGAGGGAAGGAGCCTGTCTCCAGGGAATAAGACTGTGTCCCCGGCTGCATTTCCAACCTGTGTCCTGTCTCTTCAGCAGACTCAACCATGAAGGGAGGTTTAGGATCAGCTGTCTCAGCCGTGCTGGCCTGTTGGAGGAAGAAATGACTGTTTACGTGTTACAAAGAAGCATCCTCTCAATCTGTCCTAAGTTACAAATTTACCTCCCAGACCTTGACCGGGGCTGGGGTTTCCTGTGTTTGCTGTTTGGGCTCCTGTCTCTTTGGAAAGCGGGAGATGTTGCAATGCCGAGGGGGAGGGCTGGCTGCACAGGCTGCCTGGGAAAGGCCCTGCAAGGCAAAGGAGTTGGTCTGAAATGCCTGCACTGGAAAGTGTCTCTTAGAAGTGACTTCTTCTCTAAATCCAGCTCCTAAAGGAATTAAATTAAGCAAGCAACTGCCCTCCTGTCTGAACATCAATTTTAGATCTGCTTTCCTCCTTCTCTGTGACAGTTGGTCTTTTTTCTCTCACCTGCAAGCCTATCCACACTATGTGATAACAAACTTTGCTATCAAGAAGGTGGTAGTGTTAGCCACATCACCACTGGATTCCAGTGGAGATCAAGCATAGCTGGATTTTGCCTCACTGAAGCTGAGTGAGGACTGTGGGGCAGGTGACAAGGGAGCAATGTCCTGTATGTATTCCTGAGCAGCATCACTAGTGCTTGCAGATGACCTGGACGGACCCATGTCTCTCGAAGGCTTTCAGAAGACACACAGCTAGTGCTGTGACCAGTTTCTCTTGTGCTGAAGTTACAGCCCCTGACTTTGTTCCTGAGCTTCTTTATCTTTGTTACACTCTCAAACCATGCATGGGTGTCTCCTTGTACCTTCTTTTCATGTCTGAATTCTGCCAGTCCTAATGGAGAAGAGCTACAAGCAAATGACATTCCTCCCTCTAGTCTGCACTGATAATCTCAGAATCTTGTCTCCTCTGTGTTCCCCTTCAGGCTGTGTCAACATCATTGGGGTTGTGGAGGGCAGGATTGCTCTAGCTCCTCTGTCCCATCCAGAACATTGTGTGCTGCCCAGCCCAGCATAACTGCGCAAAGAATATTGTTCTGGGATGCAAGTCAGACCTGCTAGGGGTTTTTAACTGTCTCCCTCTCCCAGATTTCTCTACATTTACAGCAACAAAACATGCAGGTCCCAGGGTGGAGTGATTGCAAGACTTCTTCCAGAGACTTTCAGAAACTGGAGCCTTTGCATTGCTGTAATCCTCTCAGATCAGAAGACAGAGCATTGCTAAAGCCAAGGCAAGCCCCACAGCCCCTTCCGCATCAGTGCCAACTGCCGGGACAGAGAAACAGTCACAGGGCTAGCAGTGGTGCTGAACTGCCAGTTTGATTTTTCTTGCACTTTCAGGAAATCCTTAACCAGCAATTGCAACAAATACTTCAAATTCAAGTTCTCATGGAGCTGAAACCCTGCAGGTTAGTCTGGATTGGAACCAGGAGGTGAGAAAAGAGGCATGGAAAGATACCCTGTGGCATCAACTCTGGGCCTCTTTAGGAGCCATAGAACTACAGCATGCTCTGTCTGCTGTCTCTTCTCTCCACGAGTATTGCCCCTCTTACATCCTTACACTGCCATGGGCAAGATGGATCCAAACTCTTCTTTTTTTTCTGTTTTTACCCAGGAAGGGCTGTCCACCAGTCAGATCAGTAGTCAGGGACCCCAGATACTCTCAAGCCTGCCATTGACCTTTCTGATCCACTCAGGTTCACCTCTCCAGTTCCCACAGGCAGCAAGATTTCTGTGCTGTGAACTGTGGTGCTTGGATCCCGCTTGATATGCTTTTCGCTTTCTTAGACCTAACTTACCACAGCAGCTGCCAGAGCATGGAACCACTCCAGAAACAAATCTCCAGTGTTAGGTCACATGGCTTTACAGGACAGGACAGGAACCAGAAGAAGGGCTATGAAAAACTGCTATTTCAAAACCTGAAACCTCCACTCAAAGCACTTTGTGTGGCTTTGAGCAGAAGTAGCAGGACATGAACTGTGCAAGCACACAAAGGAGCCAAATCAGTGTTCTGTTGATAGAGCCTAGCAAAATAAGCTAATGATGGACAGGATTGCAGGTTTTCATACATGAGGGAAGGATTTACAGTAATACCAAAGGAATTATTTCAGCCCCATGGTGACAATATCCACCCACTTACTTATTATTTCATATTGATCTTTCCCTAAATACATGTGGCTGGAGGAAATGATGCATAAATTACTAACAAGTTAATTTCTTGCTCCAACACAGACTCACAACAGCCCTTTGAAGGAGAACCAGGAAAGACAATGTGTGAAAGGATAAAGGCAATGAGACAAGCTTGGATGTAATAATCTCATGTGAATGATTATTGCTGCAACTAATGTAACCTAATAATGAAGAATTTATGCCAGATGTCCCCCCCGATATGGCAGGCAGACTCGGGATTCAGCAGTGGATCCATTTCTAAGGAAACCTTGTTAGGAGGAAAAAAAATGCTGTTGTCTGTTCATCAAATGAGAGGCTGTGGACTTCCATAGTCAAAGCTTCCTGGGAGTGTGCTCATTAAGCCTGATTGACAATTTGTTTTCTGGTGAAGTTTAAGAATTTGAGTCTGGCCTATAAAGCTCCAAACAGTCTAGGAGAAGTCCATTCCAGAAGCTGGCCCTTATCCCAAGCCAGAGCTGCCACCATGATTTCCTCTTTGTCTCCCTGGGAGGGGAGAGACCTGCTGGGAAGAGCATTCTTGAGGATAGGTAAACGAAGAATAGAGAATCACTTCCTTTTATTTATTCTGAACTTGCATCCTTTCAGCTCCCACAAGAATATCCTCGACCAGAGTTCCATCCCTATCTTGAGGCATCCCTTACACCCCCTTCTTTCTCATAAGCTGCAGCATACTGGGGACACTATGCAGCAGGGAAAAGGAAAAAAGAGCACTCTGCACCAGAGGAATATCTTGGGTGTACCCAGAGTGCTGCAAAATGAGATTGGCTTCACCTTGGCTCATGCTATTTAAGAGTCCATTTTGCAGCAGGCCCAGCAGAGCACTGCCGGCCACCATAAAGACCTGAACCAGATCAAATTTTTTGCCCAAGGAGCAAACCAGCATTGGGATAATTTTTTACTTCAGATGCAGCACCAAACTAATGCTCTTCTAGCCCAGATATGGTAATGGCACTACCAATAGGCACTGATTTCCACAACATGTTAGGCAATCAGCCAAACCAGACACACGGCATCAGCAGTTCTTCTTCATTCAAAACCACACATAAGCAAAGTGTAAAAGGCACAAAATATGCTTTTCACTCTCTCCTTGCTTCTGCTGTATATTCGTCACCTCTTTGAAGGTATTTCATACAAGCATTTCAAATACCTATCCTGGTCACACTTTGGGATTTGAACTGCATTTCCTAATTTCTCCCTGTTAACCACTGCTATTCATGTAGCCCTGATGGAAAGAAGGGGAAAGAGAAGATTTATCAAGATCTAGACCCACTAAAACACAAACCACTACATTCAACCTGAAGTATTTGTTCAAGCCCCATTAACTTAATGGGAACTTAGCATATTGTTCATTCATTGCTTTTGCACAAGGTCCAGAGATCTCCACAGTGAACCTGCATGACTCCAGTATTGAGTAATGAGGACTATATGAACATGGTATGATTGTGTCAAAATCACAGCCACAGTGCTTCTCCCATGATCCTCCTTTGTCAGCTAGTTTGATAGCGTAGGTTGCTTGGTCTATGTTGAAACCTGTTTCACTGTGTGCTGCTGTTTTGTTCTAACAGGCACAGAGCTGCTCCAAAGGACTTTGCAAACAATAATACAAACATAGTTGCACTTAGGACTTGTAAACCCTGATTTTAGCCAGTCTGTATGTCAGCCATCACCATGCCTTACAAACAGGACCAAACATCAGGCCTAATTTTAGTAAGCCTTTCGGCTCTGCATCCCCTGACTGTGCTTGCTTTGATGAAACATAATCATAGGATGAAAGAAAGCAAAAACCCAGCTGGCACCTGCTGGGAGGGCAAGGAGTGAGAATCTGGCAGACAGGAGATTTCTACTGAGATTGCCAGCACTACTACACGTCTGTTTTGCTTTTCGGGCAGCATGGTGAATCCAAAGGTGATAAATATTTGGCTTGGCTGGCCAGACAAGATGTGCCCACATCTTGTGCACAGATGCACAGACAAGAGTGTGCACAGACAAGATGTGCACTCTCCCTCCTCACTCAGTAGCATCTCTGCATCTCTCAAGTCAGCTCCTTCTGCTGTGCTTCAAGTCTCCAGCCCCTGAGCTTCAGAGAGTATCCAGGCTCTGCTGGAGTGAAACACGTATGTAGGAATAGCTGCTTCTTTACAAAGAGCAGGCTGGTCAGCTGCAGTGCTCTATACCAGGCATCTGGACAACCTATTTCAAATTTCAGTTTGCAGCACAACACAAGGATTGTTGTTAGAGGATGTAATTTCTGAACCTCAGGAACCTTTGAGGTATCTGTAGTATTTTTAGGGCAACAGCTTTATTTACAATTCAGTGCCATGAAAAGACAGTGTTTAATTAAACTGGGAGTGACTTTGTTTTCCAAATACTTTCAGTGAGGAAGAGTGACTCTGAAGTGAAAAAAAATTGTTGCCTGACTATTAAAAGAGGTTAGTAAAGATTCTTTACTACCTTTTCTCTTGCTCTGAAGTCCTGAAAAAAGGACTAAAGCCCAGTTGTGCTCTTTAACCAAAGAGTGCATAGAGTGTTCTCTTTTTACTAGTCAGGATACAATTTCTTTCTATAAATATCTAGTGGTTTACTGTGCCATTGAATATGCAGGTGAGCTGGCTCAATACATTTATCAACTAACCACCTGCAGCCTGAATGACTCATTGTCCCTGCAGCAGCAATCACCAAGTAACATTCTCTGATGGAGGACAGGCAGATAAGTCAGATCACTGGGCTGTAATAACCCTTGCTAGCATTCAAAACTGATTCCTCACCCGCACTCTCTCCCTAGAGAAGCCTGCAGCCTCTTTGGAGGGGCAGGCTGTACATCTAGGCATGAGGACCTGAGCCTACCAGTTGTATTTTACGGAGGTGGTCTGGCCTGCTAAGCCCCTTCTGGGAAGAAAGGGGCTGCTGATGGTATTAATGTGCCTACGCTCTTATCACAGGGACCGGTGACTGCCTGCACTGGAAACAACATGTTAGGCAAACATGCAGACCTTCATGGAAGCTACAGCAATTAGGTTAATTAAGAGCTAGGGTGGTCCCATATGTTTTCTGATCTGTTGTTTTTTAGGGCCCCTATAGCACCTGTTCCCACAGCATCCAAACATCCTGAAGGCTTAGATTTTCCCACTCCAGACATGGGAACAGAAGGATGGCTATTCCAGATCAGGCCTGATTCACCTCATATCCAGCAGCAGATAGAAAGGGCAGGAGGATAAAAAAAAAGACATGTAGCTTTTTACCTGGTACAGATCTTCTGCTCTTCCTGTGAAGTCCCAAAACTTTTCTCTAAGAAGTTCAATATCATTCTAGCACCATCCCTGAAGGTATTTAAAAGATGAGTAGATGTGGCATTTCAGGACCTGGTTTAATGCGACTTGGCACTGTTAGGTTACAGTTGGACTTGATCTTGAATGATTCTGTGATCCTATGATTCTTTTCTAGATACAAGGCAGACTTAGCTATCAGCAGTGCTGGGAAATTAAACTAAGTGCTCATTTTTCCAGGCTACAACCATGATGTTAGAAGAGCTAATAGCCCCAGCTTGTGATTTCTGAAGTAGCTGAAGGAATTCAGACACAAAATCAATCCCACTGACTGGGACCTCTGCACATGGGTCTGGTATGGGGTGCCACTGCACTGGGAACTACCCAGGTTCCTTTTACAGAACCCCTGCTTTTTTCCATGGGGCCCACAGCATCAATGTCCACCTGTGGTATTATTCACTCTGAGACAGAGTTTTGAGGTAGATGACTTTTCAGGGCTCCGTAAATCCTGTTTCTTGGAATTCTCTGATAAACTCTTTCTTCAGATGCAAGTTCAGGGAGAAACATGCTCTTTAAATCTAGTTTTGCTCATTGCAAAGTCCAGGGGAGTCCATGTTCCCCAAAATCCTCCAATACAGATGGTTCATCCTTGCACAGTGAATTTCTCAGCGACAGAATCACTTTCTGGAGCTATGCTTCAGTTCCAACAAGAGAACAGAGTATCCGTCTGCTGTTTGCAACCATCTCCATTTCCCCTGCTCATGCAGGAACATGAATAAAGTTTTTTAGAAGTCCACAGAGTCTCTGTTACCAATTTCTGTCACCAAAAGGCTGACCTGCAAGACTCGCTCCTACTTAGCAGACAGGGAAGGATGTTGCATAGCATCATTCACCATTTAATGGGCTGAGAACCAAAATCTGCCCTCTGCATGTGCAAGGAAACAGGAAGGAAAAGTGACAAAATCACTGACTGACCCTTTGTGTGTGAGTGCATGGGTGCGCGCGTGTGTGTGTGTTATTAACTTCATCTGACAGCATCTGGAACACCTTTGTCAGCACCTAAAGGAACTGCTTCTGAATTTAATTCAGGCAAACTGAATGAATTGCAGTTGGCAGAAAAGGGTGATGTGTCTATGAATTCTTTTTAGCACTTAGATGAATTCATGGAACCATATGCTTGTTTGTAAGTAATTACAGTCACTTTACAACAAACTTTTTATGTCCAGTCTGTTTTTAAAGTCTGGGGTTTATACTCAATTTAGGAAAGGCATGGACTTTTTAATGTCCTGAGTGGTCTCATGGCACATCAGCTGGGATTTTACACCAGAATGGAAATCCTCTACTCAGGCAGGGCAAATTAAACAGGGTGCTGAATATTCCTGAAGATGAGGTAATAGAGAGAAAAGAAAATGAATCAGATCAATCTGTACTGACCTCAACAGTAATATTCAGCTGCCCCAGTTCAAAAGAGCAGAGTGACAAATGCATTCAGGTGAATGGCTGGCCTGCCATTAGTGCAAATAAATCACCAGCCTAAGCAAACTCTGCATGTCCGAGCAGTGTATGCAAAATTCACTGTGGCTTTACCAATTGCCCACACAATGCAAACTGCCACTCTTTCCTCCAAGGAAAAGCCCAAGCCCTGCACCCACCAAAAAAGCCAGGGAGAAGAGCACAAGTGATAAGTGAGAAGTGTCTTACAAAACAGAGATGGAGCTGTTCTTCCCTGTGTCTCCCTGCTCCCTCCTGCATGACTCCATGATGAGTACTTCATCATCGTCAAGAGCTTCAGCCAAATCCTCTGCCTTTAGTTGGAAGAGGTTACTGACACAGGTTAGTTTTTCTCCACAAGTGCCTTTGACAGAGTAGAACCTCTGCTACATCTGGTTGTTTACAGAGGGTTTGTTGGTCAAAAGTGATTAGCTGTGAAGTAGCTAAGATCTTCCCCATTAAATGGCTCAGCAGTTCCTAACTCATCTATTGAGACTTTGGCTGCTGCTTTTGAGGGCCATCCATATCAGACTCGAGTTTGGGAACAGCCCTGTGACACAGACAGCATACCCTGCTCCCCAGCCAGGGATCAAACTGGGGTCCCTGGTACCAACTGAGGCAAGGGAGGAGGATCAACTACAGTGAGGACTAGAGAATGTCCTTTCTATCTTAGGGCTTTCTAGGACTATCCCCACTGTCTTTCTGCTCAAACCATGCCATTCCCCCATGGGATATCTTGGTTGTTCATGTGATGCCACCATTTCATGATGTCTGATTTGTATGTTATCTGGACTGTTTGCACTGGCACAAGATAAAGTGAAAGGGGAAGCTGTTGTTTCATTCAGTGAGGGCTGTGCTGTATTTTCCTCTTGGTTTAGGCCAGGATGGCTTGATTTCCCAAGATGCCAAAGTGAATATATCCTGCCTGATTGCAGCCCCTCCTTTCCCAGGAATAATTCTGTAGAATAAGCCCTGAACAAAGTGTTTCCTGTCTGCTCTTTAACCCTTTTCCTTCCACCCAAGTACTCTATGACCAAAGGCCTGCTCCAGAAAGCATAGATTCAGTGTGATTCCCTCTTTATGCACACTTGGAGGCTGTCAAAAGCCCAAAATGACAGCACTGGAGTACCAGAAGTAAGCAAGTCACCTGTAATTTCACACCTGCCATTGCTGCTTTCATGGCAGCTGGTGAGGCGAGAAGTTGATGAAGGTCCCACTTGTCCCAGGCTGAAAGTCAAAGCAATTGTTGGGCTTTTCAGGGAACGTCCTTTCCTGAAGTAGGAAGGCAGGTAGAAAACTTGCTAGCAGCTGTCCGGGGGCATCTGCTGCCTTGCTGAGGAGGCATTTGTACTTTTTGCACACTGTCCTGTTCTTGGCAGCAGCTTTCATGAGCACCAGAAAGTATCGGCCATCATCAGCTGTGGAAATGGTTTCTGGGCTGTGTATTTCTTTTTCACCACCAGAGCCACAGCTGAATTATCTTGGCCATGCCTGCTTCCCTTCTCAGTGAGATAGTGCCAGGTGAGGAACGATAACCATCTAGAAAGTTTTGACTCCACTGGTCAAATCTAACCTGCAATTTTGTTTGTTTCTCCCTACAGGTGTGCATGAGAGAGGCTATAAACCAGGCGAAGGAGGTCTGTTGTACAACTGCGCAAATGCTATGACAGGCTGGTCTCTGCTGCCTGCTTTTCTGCCCTTCACCAAGCTCTGTTGTACAACTGCAAACAGGAGGATGCCTGTCTATGGGCAAACACATGCTGTATTTCTCATTTGAGGTAGGTTATGGATCCCAGGAAGCAGCAATCTTGTGGACCTTTCTGTCATTAAGAGCTCACCACAGCAACTTGCTCCCCTGTGCGTATAGGCTGAAAAACCCCTCAACCAAATACCCACCACCAGCCACACATTGGCAGCATTCTCAAGCCAAGAGGACGGAGCTAGCCCCCTGCAAGGACCAGAGGAATCCGAACAGGAGCAATACTCAGGACAGAAACCAGACTGAGAGAGGCCTGAGTGTGTTGCATTGCACTGTATGTTGCCGTGTGGCAGCCTCCTGGCCCTAATATCCTCTGACAGCTCCCAAAGCAGGAGCTGAGCAGGTTAGTGATTTGATCACGACACCAACTCCTATGGGAGCTGCTGCTTCAAAGCCCCTGTTGCCAGTCCTCAGCAAAGCACGCAAGGAGTGGCAAAGACTTTCAGTCTCTAGTCTGTAGCAATGGCTTTTCTTCATGAGTGAAAAACTGCTGCCCAAATATTGGGTCCAGTCCAAACTTTGAAAACTGGAGTTTGGGAAGGCAGCTTCAGCCAGGCCTTGGTAAATGACTGATTGTTTGATGACCAATTGCTTATGAAAATAGAAGGCAGAAACCCAACTTGGGTAGGTCTCATACTGTCCATATCACCAAGGGACACAGAAGCACCCACCCCAAATCAAACACTACTTGTCTTTTTGAGACTTTCAGTTAAATTTTGTTTCTAAGTCTCCTTCTGTCAGGCTGTAGATTTAAAAAGTTAAAGCCACCCAGATAACTTGGTTCATCAGGAATGTGATAAGTTGTGTCACAAAAAGCATCCCCTTGCCAAGCAGCAGACACACAGAGATGTGAAAGGACATGCATGCCTCCCAGTTAATGCCACCTTCATAGCTTCCATAGGTCATGGCACAAGCACATATCCGCTCCAAAATAAGATGCCAGGCAAAATGCTGATCCCATTCTGAACAATGGCACAGGCGCAGGGATAGCTGAGGAATTTAAGGGAAATGGAACAACAGGAAATAAGAGAAGTTCCCTTGTGGCCCTTTGGTGGTCTCACAGCACCATATAGAGGAGCAATTTGATGGAGTTTTTAAATGACTACCTGGCAGCAAACATTCCCATGACCATTCTTGCCAGCACAGGAACTATACAGATAGCAAACAGAAGAGCAGTGCTCCCAGGCACTGCAACAGAGACATCCACTGCAAATAAAATTACTTCCTGATGATCCTTAAAGCCTGGACACACCATAACTGCCATAACTGGTAATTCATATCCTGAAGCAGTAACAAAACAATACCAGAAGAGGACTAATCGAGCAACCTGAACAAGCACAGGATAGAGTTTTCCCTGTGCCCTGGACTACCATTAATTATGAGGATAGGTGTAACCTAAGTCACTGTAAGGAAGGAGATCCCCTCTGAGGAGTCTTTGTCTCGCCTAGGAGATATATGAGAGACTAATTCCACCCAAATCTCACTCATGCTGCCCAAGAAGTCACAGGATCAATGTTTGGAGAAAGAAAGAGGATAATTTTATAGCCTCTTTTCTCACAACAAAGCCCCCATAGGATCTCAGGAAAAACTTCTAGAAGCACCATCTCTGGTCAGGAAAGGAGAAGCTGATCTGCCCTGACTGCAAGCAGAGTGGGAGCCACACTGGCCTAAGCAGCTCTCTCCAGAGGATGCTACAGGGCCATACACACAGAGGACAGGACAAGGACAAGGACTGGCTGGGGGACCCATGTGGTAGTTTATCCCTCAAACAGCTCCTGCAGGGATTCAGAGCAGGGCATTTCGGGCTAATCTCTACATCCCCTCAGGGAACCTGAAGGATTACTGCTCTACATCTGCTCACATGTTTGGGCCCTACCTTTCAAGGCGGGGGGGAGGGGGGAGGAAGCACTGACAGCCACTTTCAGTTCTTTAATCAGTTTGGGATAAACAGCAATGGGCCCTGTCCACTGCAGTACAACATCTCTTAATTGAGTCCCTTGCTCACAGGCTTGATGGATCCTCTGAAGTCTTGTCTAGGGCAGTAATGTGCCTCATTATTTATCATCAAGAGCTAGCTCCTGGAACCAGCTACAGAGAGTCACAGTGCAGCTTCCTTGACTATGTCAGGGGCTGGGAAAAGGCGACCGCAGGAGTGGCTGGCTACCATCAGTACCTGAGCCTTTGGCAACAGTGGAGCAGAGGTCCCTACGTAGCAGGCATGGCTAATTCCCAGAGCTGTGCTTTCACCTATTAGCCCGTGTCTCCCACACTCAGCTAACTTCCCAGCAGTAAGGTCTGAAAAAGACCTGTGTGGGCTGAGGAGTTTGTACTGTTAACTATGCACAAAAATCACCTACTTGCGTCTCGTTCTGCTTTCCTCTCCCTCCTGAGCATATCTCTCACAAAGTTCATTGCTGCTCCAGGCACCTGCTTTACCGGACACATCGCTGAGTCCCTCTTTTCAAGACTGGGAATGCTGGTATGTAGTCCAGCTCTGGCTGTCAGTGCCATCTGCTGGCTACTCTTTCCTGGATGCTATGAAAACATGAAAATCTAAATAAGGTACAGTCTTGCTGTTTAGCCAGTCTTCCCCCAACCCCTCAAACTCTGCTGTTGAAGCCATATCCACAGGGCTGACCTAGATCTTTTAAAAGATGCACATGTCCAAAAGGGAACATTACATTTAAAACGTTTTATTAAAAAATTTTACAAACAGGACAATACAGACCAGATTCTAAGACAAAGATTTTTAATTTATAATTATAACTTAAGCATAACTTAAGACTTTCTCATTTGAAGTCCTTTAACAGTTTAATAAATCATACTTGCAATATATATAGACACACATCTCAGGCTTCCACTGTATTTGTAAATAATATGCAGGCATGAAATCCTTACAAACACCTCTGAATTATTTTAAGATTACCTGGGGCCAGATCAGTGGCCACAGACCTACTCAAGAACAAGTATTTTATAATCCATTTAGTTAACAGCAAAGAAGTATCCATAGTAAAAAATGCAATTAAATTTGTGTATACACCTGTATTACAGTGCGTAATCCCACAGGGATGAGACCATTTCAGATCTACTTGCTGCATTCAGAAACCAGAGTACCCAATACAAGCACTACAATTCTTCGTGCTATTACAAGAAAAAAAAAAAAAAAAAAAAAGTTTAAAGTCCCCAAGCTTTCTGGGACATGCAACAGAAACCCAAATAATTGCCCGTATCACTACAGTGTGTACTTCTTGACTGGGACATCCTCTGAAACTGACTTCAACAACAAACCAGATCAATGCTTTCAGAACTATTTAATGAATATTTTTTCATCCTGATTATTCTGGTTTTGCAAGTGTAACCCGTTTATCTCCAGAAGAGACATCTCCAGCAGTGTAGTAAGTGATGTGAAATAATGCATGTCTTCACCTCACCCAGGTACCTTTGAGTAGCCCAGAGGAGAAACCAGCCTCCTCTTTAGGCAGCAGCTTACTATTTGCTCACCATCTGGACAAGAGATGGCAAGCTCCCAGTTATGATAACTACATGACTTAATGTAGACAGTATTTTGCCAGAAGGCCAGAGGTTTTCACTCTGCTTGTATTCAATGGAAATATCAGACAGCTTGAGTTTAGCATTTCTGAACAATACACAAGGTCAATCATCTTGTCAGCAAGAGAAAAACATCTGGACAGCTGCTGATTTGCATGCAGTTTCACTCTCTGGAAATCTGAGACAAAAGCAAAGATGGCTTCAATTCCTGCAGAGAGAACAAATTCTTCTATAAATTGGAAAATCAGCATAGATCTGTATTTGCTCTCATTTCAGAGGAATTTTATACGGAGCAGGTAGCAAAGCCACACAAAAGCGTTACTAATACTACATGCAGATGGACAGAATAGTAACCACAAAGATCCTTAAGGAGCTGAATAACCATTTCTAAAGCAATAAATCCATCAGTCTTGTTAGGAACTTTCATGCAATGCCAAGACACATATTGGGTACCTCAAAGCACATATTGCTACTTCAGCAATTAACAGCTCTGATGGCTTGTGTGATTAAAAGGAAGAGAATTTGTGAGTGCACTGCTCTCATGTGCTTACCTGAAACACCTGGAGTTAGACAGTCTGGCCAGCACTTTGGAAACTACCTTCAATGGTTAGGCTTTGACAGCTACTATAAAAAGCAGAAGTGAAAAGTATTTTAATGACAACTGGTTTATATTAAATGGATTTTAGCAAAATGATTGCAGTGTTGCTCATGCTGGCTTTTGAGACACAACTTACCTGGAAGGAGTAAATTTCTTTGCTGCAAGAAGAATAAGAACAGGTATTAGCATTTCAAGATTAAAACCCTCATGCAAACTTTATTCTGCACTAAAACCCCTCTCATTTAAGAATACCTGATAAAAAGCCATTATCTAGCAACAAATCTCACAGGCAGTTACGACTATGTTGTCATAAGCCTCATCTCAAATTCCCATTCACTGTCCCTGGCAGTAATTACCAATAAATAAAATGTAGCTTTTGTCCTCCTAATTCTTGTTATCTAAACATTTGGGTTTTTACTGTATTTGATTTTCAAATGTTCATCCAGAAGACAAACATGGCACACATGCAGGCTTCTTGAAAATAATTTTGGAATTTAAAGATGAGAATTTTTACTTTTTCAAAAAAAAGCAAGGTATTGGGATTTGGAGAGTTGGGTTTTTTTCCTCCACTTTTAATTTTGCAGGAAAGTAAGTAGATCCAGTGGACCTAATCCAATTGCTCACCTTTTCTTCGGAAATGTCTTGCAAGCCAAAGGAGGAATGATGCTGTGGACAACAGAGAGGCACTTGTGGCTGCTACTCCTACAGAGATATAGCTGACTTGCTCAGAAGCTGAAAGGATGAAAAAGTTTCAGTGAGCTCAAGAGGCATGTGTGATCTTTGAAGCTCTCTCTACTTCTTCCTATTCCTTATGCACTTCATTATGAACCTTGCAGCTTGTAATCCTTAAGTTTTCTCTTGCCAAGACAAGACACATCCAGTGGACATGGTAAAAGATGCATACTAAAAATTATCTCACCCATTGCCAAAGCAATAGCAAGGCAACAAACTAGCTATATCAGAATCTGACTAACCTCCAGCCTCACATGACAACTTAAGTTTATCTTATCTTTCATGTTTCAGTTTCTATTTTAATTCCAAGGATGTTCCCACTGAGGACAGTGACAGAGCTCTTACAGCCTTGAACGGAAAGGTGAGGCTGAGACTTCTGCAAACTTACAGCCTCTGACAGAAAAGCTCTCTGAGGTCTTTTGGCTGAGAACTCAAGAATCTGTCACAATAAATTAATAAACCTATAAGCTTTTCAACTGAGAAACATACTTATGAATGGAGACTTCCCCACAAGGTTCAGTTTCTCTGGAAAAGATTTTTTTCTATTCATACGGAAAATGCTGAACAGGAGAAATGTTTAAATAAAAACAAAAAACAAACCCAACCCAAAATCTGCTTGCAGATTTCACTTTTGGATTAGAAACCAAGACTTTTCACTGCAACCTTTTAGGAATTTTCCCTTCTTCTATTTTCAAGAAATATACTGAGCAACTCTGTTGCACTTTTTAATTCGTGCACTCCACTAGAAGTTCTAACTCACTGGTGGTCTTTTTTACCTCCTCCACCCTTCTATACATCACCTGACTAGAAACCAGGGCCACTTTTTTTTGCAGCTAGTCACAGGTAAAATACCTTCACATGTGGGCAGACTTGCACTCCAGTTTCCTGAATGGTTACACTCAAGAACATGAGAACCATTCAGCATCCATCCTTCCAGACAGCTGAAGTGACACGCTGTGTTGTATGTGAAGTTCCCAGTGCTATGTGAGCAATCCATAGAGCCTTTCTCTGGGGAGCTCAGTGGTTCACACTGTACAACTGAAATACAGAAAGAAATGGTTAAAATCATCATGGACTTTTCTGTCTTTGGCCCTATTTTTTGCACTAGATGTACACTGTATTTTTAAATTCTTTTGACTTTGGGATGGGAACAGTTCTAACACAGGGCAAGTCACAGCTGAAATCAAGAGACACAGCACAGAGTTTAGGTTGCAGCCATGACCCTGCAGGAATATTAATTTCAGTGTTGTCCAGTGATAAGAAACTGTATTTGTGACCCAGTAAGTCCTACCTCTGCATACTGGTGCTGGCTCTGACCACTGTCCCTGTGCTGCGCACTCAATGCTGGA
>NDXB01012255.1:114426-159127 GCA_002631895.1 Agapornis roseicollis | reverse complement strand
CCCCCCCCCCCGGCCTTTCCCCATAGCAATCCCATTCCCCCCCCCCACTGCATCCCGCTTCAGCTGCCGGTGATGCGCGGCTCTGCCTCGGCGGCTTCTGCTTCCCACGAAGCTGAGCACTGCCTGGCATTCCCAACATCTTCTTCCCACCTTTTCCAGCTCAAAGAACAGAGGGGAGCAAGGACAGCGTGGGGCAGCACAGCACAGAGCAGCCTCCAACTCCAGCCCTTTCCCAGGATTGGTGCCGGGAATAGCCCTTGGGATCCGAACCAAGCCTCCCCGGCAGTGCTCAAGGCCGTGGGAAGGAGCTATCAAGAGGAAAGGAACACAGGGAGGGCTTGTCCCACCTGACAAAGCGCAGTGAATATCAGGAGCAGGCACACGCTGTTCACGCTTCCTCTCAGCATCATTCTGTGGGCAGGGATTCACCTTAGGAATCCACTGGGTAACAAAATACATCTGCTCTGCCACCCCTTGTGCTGACCACGGTGTGGGTGCAAGCACAGTGTGCTCCCTGCAGCCACCTTCTCTTCTCTTCCACTGCCAAAATGCCTGCAATGGGCTGCCACCAAATCACAGAGTGGTTTATGTTGAAGGGGCCTTAAAGCCCCTCCAGCTCCAACCCCTGCCACGGGCAGGGACCCCTTCCACTGCAGCAGCTTGCTCCAAGCCCCTGTGCCCAACCCGGCCTTGAGCACTGCCAGGGATGGGGCAGCCACAGGGAAGAACCCCCTAATGTCTCATCTCCATCTCTCCTCGGGCAGGTTCAAGCCATTCCCCTTGGCCTGTCCCTACAGGCCCTTGTCCCAAGCCCCTCTCCAGGTTCCTTGTAGCCCCTTTAGGCACTGGGAGCTGCTCTAAGGTCTCCCGGAGCCTTCTCCTCTCCAGGCTGAACCAGCCCAGCTCTCCCAGCCCGGCTTCAGAGCACAGATTTAGCCTAAGCACACCAAGAACCCTCAAAGACCCCCCCAGCAGCAGCCACCATATCCCCTTCTCCTCTTCCCTGCCATCCCAAGGTTCCCCCGGCCCTGCAGCCGCAGGGGTTCCCACCGTGGAGGAGGGAGCAGGATTTGGGACCGTTTTCCCATTGGGATACACAAGACGCGGCTCTTCCCAAGCCCCGGACCCCGCCGTCCCCACGGTCCGCGCCCCGCAGGGCCGCCTCTGCCTGCCCTCTCCTGCCCCCTGCTGGCCCCGCCTGGTACTGCCGGTGCTGCCCGGTCCCTGCCCGCCGCCGCCGGTAGGTGTCAGCGTGCGTCCAGCAGCGCTCCCAATGGATGCTCCCGGCGGGATCCCGGTGTAAACCCTCCTCCAACACCTGCCCCAGAGACCCAGGTTCCAGCAGGAGCATCACTTACTGCACATAGAGAGAGCGAGCGAGCGAGCCCCAGCGAGGGCATCTCCTCATGGGGCATCTCCCAGAACAAGCTGAAGATGCAGAAGACAAACCCAAATTCCCACTACCAGCCTTAGCACCAGAAGTCACCCAGGCACTGGATCCCTGCGGTTGCCTCGAGACAAGCCACACATTGTTCCCAGTAATCCAAACCAGCAGCAGGCTCCTCGCTTGCTTTAACTCGCTTTAAAGTAGAGAAAGCCAGCAGGGTTCCCCCTTGCTGGGGAAGGAAAGGGAAACCTGCCTGAGGCTGCCTTGCTTTAACTCCTTTGTCCATTACTCAGCACTGTAACTCCAGGGAGAACACTTAGCAGGGATTTCAGGCTGAAACGGTACTAAAAAGTTAGTGCTTTGATTAAAAGAGGAGGGGAAAGCCGGTTCAGCTCAGAAATGAACCTGTGTCCTCTCCTATCCCCCCCAGGGCAGCAGGCCACTGGATTCAGCCTTTTCTCCTCAAGTCCAGTCCCACAGGAAGGCCTTTTGTTAAGTAAAGGGGAAGGGAAGGACATGTTCTTGACTCACCTAAACCAGCAGGATTTGTCCTACACGTGTGTGGATTCCTTCCTCCTCCAGGGCCAGGATGCTCAGAGTAACCCAGAGAGCGCGAGCTGCAGCGCTGAGCTGTAACTGCTGCCTTGCCACATCTGTCAGTTGGGAGGGTTCATGTAACGAAGCCAGTTCCACCAGCTCAGTAAAAACCACAGCAGCAGGATGGTGCCAAGAGAAGTAATCCACCAGGTCCTGAGGAGCAGATGGCTGCAGCCTCCCGGCTATGGCATTCCCAGCTACAGACAGAAGGGAGCATCCAAATCCCACAGTCCACGAGGGCCTCGGAGATCCCAGCAGAGAGAAACCATCCAGAGACAAATCCTCATGGCTCAGGACCGTTTGTTTAGTGGAAGGGGAGAAGTCCCAAGCCTGCACATGGACAGGCTCCTGTCCTCTTGCTTCTAGTGACAAGGACAGCCCAACAGCTATTGTGGCTGGTGGCATCTGCCCCTTTAGGTGAGGATGCACTATCAAATCCTGTAGAGAAGCATGAGGACAAGGGAAGAGCAGCATCTCTTGTCCTCCAGGTCTGCTGCAGCTTCAGGAACACCTGAGGGCATCAGAGCACATCCCATGTAGTGCAGCTGCAAGCTATTCCCCAGATCAGCATTAAGCCAGGATTGTGCCACAATGAGGGACTACAGAGGGTTGTCCTTGCTACTGCTGAGCAGAGGTTCTGGCCATGCTGGTGGATGCATCCCTGTGGAGCAGGCAGCACTGGTCGATTCCTTGCTCGGCTGTTACAGTCCCACTTAGGTCAGTACTGCTCATGCTGCTCTCTGACACATAGGATAACAGCTTAAATCCATCCATGGGAACAAGGCAATGATTTCTTCTCAGGGCAGCACATCTCCTCCTCACAGCAACAGTGGCGAATACAGCGAACAGTGACAAAGCTCACAAAAAGGTGATGATTTCCTCTGATAGCAGCAAAAGCCCCCCTCCTATAGCAGTGTCCAGGGCAAGGAGCTGAACTCGCCTCCAGCAACAGCTTCCTGATGAAACCAGTGCCTGCAGCATTGCTCAGCCCAAAGGTCTGCGCAGAGCTTGAAGGACCTGCTGAAGATGCGCCCAAGCGCACGATGCTCAAAGGGATAACCCCCCTCTGTTATCCCTTACCTTTGGGGACAACCTTAGCAGAAGACCCAGGACAGAACCAGCATCTCCCCCTTCAAAAGCAAATCACGGACACGCACTCAGGGTCAGCAGTGACCGGCTCTGCCTCGGGAGCACGGGGCCCACCGGATGGGCAGCACTTGTTCGGAGGGGTTCTGATTTACTGCTGCTCTGCCAGGTCCCTGCACACCCCATCACGTGTGTGCACACTGAGGTTTATTAGAGATACATTAGCACACGCACTGCCCCGCTTCGTTAGGGCGCTGCTGCTCACCAGCACAAAGTCCGTATTTGTTTCCCTGCAGGGGTGGAAATAAAGGGGGTTTTGTGTTTTCTTCCTCTTCTCTTTGCAGGCTGGAGTGAGTTTATTTGACACTCCAGCACTCTTTGTGAGCTGAGTGCCCGGGGATAAATGCTACCCTTAAGAGTTACTTGGCGTTAGACAGAGGGACCCTCTTCAGAGGAGAATGGGGGCTTGTTGGGATGGGGTGGGAGGGGGTGTGGGGAGGGGGCCTCTGAAGAGCTCCTATGCAGCCTCATAGAAGGGTCTCTGTCCTGGGCTCACAATAGAGTGAATTCTTAAAGATACCGGGAGCTGAAAGGAAGGAAGGAACTTTCCTCCTTTTAAAAAGGATTTTCAGGAACAATTGAAGAAGCTATAAAAAGGGGATCATTATTTCCCATCCAGTCTGCTGGGCTGGGAAGGCCTCCCTCCCCCTCCGAGTCCTCGGCTGGGAAGGACTGACACATTCCTATGGGACAAACAGAAGAGGTAGGATGATGGTCAGCAGCAAAGGGAAACTGGATGAGGGAGGTGCAAGCAGATGTCCTCCCTCCATAGACAGGTCCATGAGGCACCTTCTCCCCAGGACCAGGGGCTCTGCTGCCTCCAGGTCCTCCTGCCTTAGAAGCAATGAGCTGCAAAGAAGGGAATCTCCCAGGAGCAACGTTTGACTCAAATGGGCACCCACTGCTGGACCAGTGGAGCAGGATCCAGGGATACAGAGTGATACAGGAGCGTGGACCCCAGAGATGCACTCCTGCACCATAGCCATGCAGATAGCCACTTCCATGCCTAACACATAGCCTGGCCACCACCCACATGGATGGAGAGGAACCAGATCCAGGTGAGCAGCTCTTCCTCCCTAACTGCATAGTTTTATGCAGACACATCTTCTTACATAGCCCAGAAAGAGGAGCTGAAGGCACAGCAGTTTGGCTGGTGAGCTCCAGCTCAGCATCAGTGCAGATCCCAGCCACTGTCCAGAGTGACTGATACCAGCCCTTACCGCCCTCATGTCCACTGGTAACCAAACCTCCTCCAAAGCACGACCAAGCACAGCACTCGTGCACCAAGGGCTGCACTGCAGCATTTCTGGCATCTCAAACAGCAGCAACCATCACCCAGATCCTAATGATTTCCCCCACCCAAAACTGAGCCCTGCTCATCGCTTTGTCTCCCCAGATGTGTGCAGGTGTCTCACCAAGGACACCACCAGGCTCCCTCATTTCCTCTTCACCTCCAACTTGCCAAGGAGATGCTGGGTCCACATGTGCAACATCAAGTCCATAGCAAAGCTCTAGCTGGCAATGGAGTCCATGCACAGCCCCGCCATAGAGAAGCTCCTGTCAGCTTTAACTCCTAGAGCTGACTTCCAAGGCGATTGCATCAGAGATCAGCGTTTGGCCACCAGCTACAGGAGTACTCAGACTGCCTCTTGGTGTCACTGGTACCCCGGGTGCCAGCAACAGATACCTGTCCCTATCTGGGCACACAGCAGTGTGAGCTTACCTGCTGAGAGCAAAGATGGGCACCCGACAGAGGAGCACCGCCATCGTCCAACCTACACATCCTAAAGGATCTGCACCCCCTTACTGCCAGCGCTGAGCCCAAACACCACAAACGTGGTTCCTAACTTAGGAAAAACTTCCTAAAGTCAGAAGCCACTCCTGCAACACACTGCCCTGGAAGTGCAGCTCAAAGGACCTCCACCAGGAGCTAAAGTACACTCAAATGGCAGGAGGGAAGCCCCCATCCATCCCGGACTGGAGAGGATGCGACACTGAGGTCCCCAAGCATCCTGCATCCACCAGGCCCAGCACAGGACACATCCAAGCAGACCATGGCAGGACTTCAAAGCCAGTCTTGAAGCTCCTGTACACACCATGAAAAGACCCTTTTTTGCCCTTGTGACCAAGTCATGTTGCTGTCTTAGGCTGAGCTTAGAACAGCTTAGCTCATTTCCTCCTTCCCCAGACTACAGAAGGTATTGCTGCAGCCACCTCCAACAGACAACAGCTCTGATCCCCTCCTAGGGAGAAAAAACAAGATAAAACCCCAAGGAATAAGCTTTAAAAAGAGCCTGATGAAAAAAACATTTGTTCTTGATATTAAACCCATTCTGGGCTTTTCCATTGGGTTTTCTTATTGCAAGAACATTGCCCAGCCTCCCAGGGATCAAACACATTTAAAGGCTTAGCTTTGAGCCCTCAAAACCCATCTGTGGCTTGGCAGAAAGAGCCAGTCAATGGAAGGGAAAACGTCTCCTTCCTCAAGCATGGGTGCAGCACCACCAAGGTCTTCCCACCTCAGCTCAGCTTGGGAGGAGACCCTTAAGGATTGAAGCAGCAGTGAGAACCTCCCTTGCCCATAGGAAAGCACTGCCTGGGATCCAGATGCTGCCACCTCCAGAATAAGGAAGGGGGAAAGCCCTGAAGCTCTGCAACCAGGCTGCAGAGCAGGACATGAAGCCACAGCGCATGGGCTCTGTCTCCAGGGACTAATAAGGCAACGCACTGTAAACCCTAATCCTGTGTTAAGAGCTTTCATCAAAAAGGAGCAGCATTTATTAGGGAGTTATAGGAGGTAATAAAAGTGTTTTTAGGCAGTGTTTATACTGACACGGGAGGCTTTATGCTAGCATTTGCCCCTTCGTTTTTGTTTCAGATACATCTTTCTGATGAAATAAGCCATTCGAACAAGGCCACCCTTTGTAAGGCCGTTACAACTCCCTGGCCAGCCTTGGTAACTGGCAGAGCTCAGTGCTTTTCCTGCCCTCTTCTTTTGTTGCTCTGCTTCTCTGCTCCAAGTTCAAACAAACCAGAAGCCCCCCAGCAAGCTGCATTGTGCTGCTGGCATTATCCCCCCATTGTCTGCCAGAGCCACAGGGAGCGGGTGTGCCCCAAACATTTCAGCTCCTAAACTTCAAGGCCCTCTCATCCTTTCTTCTACAGAAGAACCCCCCAGACAGAGGGGTTTGAGTCCAAGACAGGCGAGAGTTGAGGCGGTTACTACCAAAACCCACCCAGCACTAAGGAGAAGCGATGCCATTGTATCACATGTGTTTAAAACCAAGCATGGGAGGAATTCACACCAAAATCACACCAAAATCACACCAAAATCACACCAAAATCACACCAAAATCACACCAAAATCACACCAAAATCACACCAAAATCACACCAAAATCACACCAAAATCACACCAAAATCACACCAAAATCACACCAAAATCACACCAAAATCACACCAAAATCACACCAAAATCACACCAAAATCACACCAAAATCACACCAAAATCACACCAAAATCACACCAAAATCACACCAAAATCACACCAAAATCACACCAAAATCACACCAAAATCACACCAAAATCACACCAAAATCACACCAAAATCACACCAAAATCACACCAAAAATCCAGCCCTCGGGAGAGCCCAGGGCTTCCAGATTTCACAGCTCTGCTTCGTTGCAGGCAGAAGCCTTACACTTAGGAAAGGGCCAGGTCCCAACATCCCCCAAGTCCTCTCTGCACCTTGCAACACACTGAGCAGGCAAGTGCAGGCGAGATAGCACCTGAGCATGGTTTAGAGACCCCTGAAGCCCTGCAATATATAGTTTAACTTATAGCTGGTCCTCAAACAGCTCACGATGCCCATTGCAAGTGACTGACCAACAAGTCCCCTGGTCTGTTTTAGGGCCAAGTCCAAGAGCGGTGGGGTTGAAACCATTTGGGTTGCTTCCCCCATGGCACTGATTTACTGCTCCCAAAGCACAGGGCAGGGGAAGCTCCTGCATCACCAGCATCTCCAGCCCCTGTGAGTTTGCCAACACACAGAGCCTGAGCCCTGCAGAGGAACCACCAGTGACCACTGCAACCACAGCCCCCATCTCACCCTGCCAGAGCTTCTGCTCTATGGCTTGAGGACACCGTGAATGGAGCAGTCCCAGCCCTCAGAGCGAGGTTACCTCCTCCTGCCATTGCAAGATAGGGATTGTGTTTCTCTTCACATACATTGTGCTTGCAAAGCAACACTGCAGTTAGGGACCCGCTTTGCACCAGAAAACCACTGCCATTCAGCAGCACCCTATGAAAGGTTATCGCCAACACATCAAAAGGAGCTTGAGGGATGCCACATCTCAGACTACCTTGCGTTTTGCAACACCTGAACATGGAAAGCAATAAGGAAGCTGCTTTGTGGAAAGAGCAAGTCCAAGCAGTTCTGGTTCTTCTCGCAGCAAAGCCTTTGAGAAAGGAGAGCACAGAATTATTGCAACACCCTGCTGCCCCATGAGGTCTCCATCATGGGGCTCAAACTCAGCACATATGTGGGATCCCAAACCTGGCAGAGGGATTGAGCTGAACCTAGGAACAGTTTTTGCCACCCATCCCTACTTTTACAGGGGAATGAGAAAGCTGATGTCCCAGAAGCATCACCTGCCTGCCAGCAGAGCAAAAAGGCTTCCTTGTGCTTCCTGCCCCAGCTTCCAAGCTGGAATCTCTCCTTCACAGTGCCAGGCAGACCCAGATGCAGCTTCTTCCCCAGGCCTGAGTCACATCCCAGCCCTCTCCCCCCCTCCCATCCCACCAGCTGTGCCTGTGATTGTAAAAAGATGTCTCAATTAGCAAGAGCTGAGCAATTCCTCCGGTCTCCAAACCCTTCAGAGGAAACACATTCCAAGCCAGCAAAGAGCAACACTAACAATGTCTGGGCAATAAAAGCTTCTCTTGTTTATATCAAAGTAACCTCAAACATCCTTTCCCCAAACAAGCATCCCTGGCCCTCCATAGGGATCAGCAGCTCACACACTGGGAGGACTGGTGTTCTTTGGGTCCCTGGGAGCAGACAGCACTCGTTTCTGTGTGCGTTACTGGTTGCAGGTCTAGACTGGTGTGGTCTTTTTGTTGTAGCGAGCAAAATAAGGGAGTCATTCATATTTTTCCAGAATCCACACAAAAGTGCTCTTGTACATCACGGATACTTTGCATCACCAACCCCGATCAAGTATTCCTTGATCCCAAGCTCATGCCAGACAGCACCTAAGGGTGGGAGACCCTCAGATCCAGTCAGGCAGGGGAAGGGGCTGCAGCTCCCAGGGCCCAGCCTCAGCATCACCTCATCTGGGCACCTGCCCCGGGTGCACCAGAGCTACTCTGGGCCTTTCTAAAGAGATTTTGTAATGGAAGGAGAAGGAAAAGGTCCCGGTGTGCGTGTGCCCCCCCATAAAATAAATAAAATCAAGACTAAGACACCAGAAAACCTCACCTCCACACGGTTTTCTTTAGAGAAAAAGAGGAATCCTTCCCCCTCGCACCAGCTGGGACCTGGCTCTCACTCTCTGCCCTAACAAGGAGCATCCCTGGCTGGGAGCCCCCAGCCCGGGGGGGGAAACATCAAGGAGCGGACAGGACACAAAGGCAAAAGGAACCGACACACGGAGCCGACACCGGGGGGACCCGCAGCCCTCCCGGCGCCCCGCCATACCGAGCAGAGGAACGGAACCGCGGCAGGACCAAACGGAACCAGTTCCCCCTTGGTCCGAGCGGGCACTTACCTCCGGCGGGCAACGGCGCTTCCCCCCGCATCCCCGGGGCTCCGGGAGCGGCATCATCATCCGCATCCTCCATAGCCAAAGAGGGGAGCCGGGTACCAGAGGCGGAGCGGGCGCGCAGGTGACCGCAGGCCGGGACCAGCGCCTCGACGGGCAGGGATGCTCCAACTGCGGGGCCGGGCCATTCCCCTCTTATATATCCCCGCGGGCGGGCGGCGCGGCTTCACGGGACTTGTAGTTCCTCCCCCCCGGGCCGGGAGCCGCCTCCCGTCCTCCTCCCGTCCCTCCCTCCGCCCGTGGGAGGGGAGCGGGCTCCGGGCAGGGATGCTCCTCCCCGCCGCGGTGGGGAAGAGCCGGCGGCTCCGCTTGGAAAAGCCCCGCGGTTCACGGGATCCCAGGAGCAGGTCCCGCGCCGGAGTGCTGGGTCAATGAGTAACCCCAGGGAATGCTCAGCACCGAGAGCGATGGCTGCAATTGTCCCCTGTATTGGTTATTGTTTGGTTTAATTATTGTCCCAATTATTAATTTAACTTAATTATTAACCCATCTGTGGAATGAATGAGCAATTAGCTGTGCTGTTGACTTAGGGGCTAATTTAAGACTCGTTCTTGCAAGCACACTCGGTCCTGGCAAAGTCACCTGCATGTCCTCACAGCGCAGGACCTTGTCCCACTCGTTACCCTGCTGCTCTACAAACGTTTGACTCTGTCCAGGGGTTTGCAATGGGGAAATGCCCCAAAGGAGACACCAGGAGGGAGGTGGGAATGGCAGGGCCAGCGCTGCTGTGCCCACTGCTCTCTCAGACAGAACCATTTGGGGCAAGGGAAAGCATGGAATGTGTTGAAGGTGCTGGCCAAAGGGGGATGATCCTGTGCATCCCCCATCCGGCAGGACACCAGGCTTAGCTCCGGTGGGAAATGTCCCAGCCCATCACTCGCACAGGCGCAGGGGTCCGTATCCAGCATCCTCCCACCTGCCCTGGGCTGGGATTTATCCTCACACGCTCAGGAGAGCGCCTGGAAGGAAACCACAGAAGTTTTCTAGGACAAGGGAGGCTGGGGAGAGAGAGGGAGAGGGAAGGGGAAGGGAAAAAGTCCCTCCTGGCAGGAGTTCAGGGCCCAAAGCCGGAGTGGAAACGCTTCCCTTCCCCTAATTGCTCCGGGACCAGATGAATTTCTTGACGAAACCACAAGTGCAACGCGGCACGAATCACATTGTTGTGCTTGTGTTGGCTGCCTTGGGAAGGAGGGAAAAGGTCAGCGTTTATGGTATATTAAACAGGGAAAAAACCCATATTTTAGCGCTGTGGAGGAGGGGGTTGAGCTGCGTTCTCATCCCCACGGCCTGGAAATGAAAACCTGTTTGGCAAGCACCAGAACACGACTCGTGGTGAAGAGCAGGGATAGGGAAACGTGGTGCTATGGGGCTCTGCTGCAGCCCCTTGTGCCCTGAGCTACCCCATCCTGTCCCATGCCAATCCTTTGGCTGGCAGGGCGATGCCCATGTGCAGGGGCAGGGATCCAGGTGCTGCTCCCATGGGATTCACCATCCCATAGCAGCTGCCTGTGCCATCCAAGCTGCACTGCTGCAAATCTCTGCAGCTTCTGCACCCAAGAGGTGCATCACTGCCTGCCTGATGGTCCTGCACTGGTGGGAAGTGGCAGGGAAGTCCTGACTCCCGGCCCTGAGAGCTCCGCTGGTTTGATTTCAGCACAGCCTTTGGCTGCTGGTTTTCTCCCTTTTCTCATTGCTCAGTAGAATGATGGAAGCACAGCCTGAGCTTGGATGGTTGGGCTGTCAGAAGACAAATAATCCTGTTTGTAACACCATTAAGAAGCTTTGCCCCCTTTCCCAGTGGCATTCCCTTCAGAACCACAAGCCCACAGGACATGGTGCTGCCAGACATCATCTCCCAAAGTGCTGCAAGGCTCTGCTGCAGCTCCACAGGCTTTTGCCAGTCACATCTGCCCAGCGCAAAGGACCGTGCAAAGCCCCTGGGCGCTGGGGATGTGCACAGAGGCTCCCAGCCAGCCTCTGAGGGAGGGAAGGGAAGGGAAGGGAAGGGAAGGGAAGGGAAGGGAAGGGAAGGGAAGGGAAGGAAAGGAAAGGAAAGGAAAGGAAAGGAAAGGAAAGGAAAGGAAAGGAAAGGAAAGGAAAGGAAAGGAAAGGAAAGGAAAGGTGCGCTCCTCATTTGCAGAGGCGCCTGGCATTGATTTATGGGATGCTCTCCCAGCCCTGGTTGTGCAAGAAGATGACGTGATGGTAAAAGGCTGTGGAAGATGCTGAACTCTGCAGTGCCGGTGCCAGGTGAGGCAGCGGGTGAGCAGGCGCAGGGCTGAGCACACCCAGGCATGGCCTTGCGTGACTGCAGCAGGCTGGAAACACAAAGACATTGTTTTTAAGTGATAGCCACCCCCCCCACCCCCCACCCCCTTCCCCGGCTCCTTGCAGAGGACAGCATTCCTGACTCGCATTCCTCAGCCACTGCTGGGATGGGGAGGGGAGACCTGAGCCAGAGGGAGAACACACAGTTTTAATGAGGAGAATAGCCCGTGTGCTGAAGTGATGGTGGTGGTGGTGTGGGCAGAAGTGCCATAAAGCAAGATAAAGTGTGCGAGGATCAGGTAATGAGGTAATTCTGGTGTAAGAATGTCAACCAGATGTTTCCAAGTCATGCAAGATCAGTGGTTTCCCAACACATCCTCTCAGGGCAGCTGAAAGCATCCTTTATCCCAACAGGGAAAGCACCACGAGGCGAGCAGGGCCCATCTGCTCTAACCTGCAGCAGCAGCATCAGCCTGTTCTGGGAGCGTGGAGCCAGGAAAGCTGCTTCTGCTTGTAAAAGCTGTGTTAGTACAAACACCTCCTCGGCAGCATGCTCGGGTTCACAGCCCGGGGTCCTGTTACTTTTACCACACCACTTTGTGAATGGCACCTCTATAAAGCGAATGGCACCTCTATAAAGCGAATGGCATCTCTATAAAGCGAATGGCACCTCTATAAAGTTCACCGTGGACTTTGCTCTTGATTCTTACCAAAAAAAAAAAGGAGGGGGGATGAAAAAAGGTGTTTTGTGATGGGCACCAGCATTGGCAAAAGAAAGCAGAGATTTGGGAAGGCTGAGCTGGGAATGAGTTCCCACAGGATGGCTGTTCCCAGGGCCTGGCCAGCACCGTAACCTCTGGAAGTCCTCTGACCTTCAAATACCCTCCCCAAACCCGTTAAATATACATAAATATATGGAAGTATGGAAACAAAAAGCTTCTTATTTCATGTGCTGAGAGAGCCAAGTATCTGCGAGAGCCAATAAAGAACCATTGCTCCAGGGAGCTGTGTTTCAGGTAAAACACAAATACCCGGAATCTTTACCCAAAACTTGACCCAAACATTGAAAAGGAAAACCCTGATGTTTTGTAAGAGAGGAATTAGAACGTGGTTCCAGGTTTCCAGGGTTATCCCAGCACTGGATCACAGCCTGGACCACGAGCGGGTCCCTGGGAAGGACAGGCTGTGGGAACGGTGGGAAACCTCCTTGGATGGACCTGGAGCAAAGCTGTCTCAAAAGCAAACCCATCCCAATTCAGAGCTAAGGGTCCCAGCAGCTGCAGGCTTAGAGCCCAAACAGGGAAGAAGGAATGGAAGGAATGTCCCCATCAAAACACAGGGGGACCACAAAAGTGGGTGTCAGCAGCAGGTCAGTCCCAGAGGAAAGCCAGGACAGGACCATTGCATCTACCACTGAATAATAGACAGCACAAAGGGCTGCTGAGGGCAAACCCCACCTTCCCCAGCGCAGGGATCCCCAGTTCATTCCCCATCCAAGTAGAAATTCCTGCATTCAATCCTTATTCTCCCAGACCATGCACCCTCGCACGTCCACAGCTGCTCCTGCAAAGCCCCTTGGGCCCACCTCCGCATCGCACCCCAAGAGAGGAACAGACATCTCAAGACAAGCAGGAGCAATTCCATACCCTGCTCCCATGACTTTCGGCCTGCTCACAACATCCCACCCGCCCTTCCTAAGCTCCCCAGCACAGTAGGAAGGGAAAAGCCATTGCAACAATGAGAAGAGGCACGTCCATCACCTATTTGCACAGTGACAAGAGCGAAGCAGGGAAGAGAGGTTTAAATGCCATTGCCAAGGTCAGGCAGGAGCTCTGGGGCTCAGGACCTGCTGCTCTCCTCCATGGCACCATCTCCCTCCCACCCCCTCAGCCAAACAGGAGGGGAAGACAAACCAGCCGTCACCCCAATGGCAAATAGCTGATAAGCCCCCCAAAGTGTCCATATAATGAAAGCAAAGGAAGGGAACAGGTAAAGTTATGAACCATAAAATCAAAATCTGCTTTATGCTGGGATTAGGACAAAGAAGACTCACGTTCCTGTGATGCTAACCCCATGCCAGTGTACATATAGGCTGTGTGTTTTATGCTTAAGTTACTTAAAAAGACCTTTAAAGCCAAAACACTGTTGAGCAGTACATTGTGTGCTCCGCTGGGAAGATAAATTCATTCTTTAAGCTTGAAAAGGTGACTCATCTAACATCTATTATAGCAAAGGCATAAAACCACACGCACACGCAGCGAGATTTTCAAGGAGCCCGGTGATTTAGTGTCTCTTTCTTTCTCTCCCCACACTTCTTGCCTCCTGCACAAGGATCTATTGAGAAGCTGCAGAACAAACGTTCCCTTATGCAGCTCCAAAAAAGTCTCCGTCAGTTTGTCTGAGACAGCTGCCTCCAAGCACACTATGGTTACTCATTAACCGGGGCTCCCAGGGCAGGGGAAGAAGGAGCAAACTTAATAGACCCTAAACCAGAGGCAAAGGGGGGGGAAAGGAGGCAAGCAAATAAATACATCAGGTGTCCTGGAAAATAAAGTGGGAAAACCCAGGTGGCACCATGGGCACCGCCAATGCAGAGGGTCCGGGGAAGGGCAGCTCCCGGAGCAGGAGGGGACAATGACATGGGGAGTAAGCGTATGGGGACAAAAGAGTGAGATTATTAAAGGGAAAGAGAAGAAAGAGTGGGGACAGAGAGGCACTTGTGTTCTGCAGTGCTTTATATGCTCCGGGTGCCGGGGGAGGATTACTTCATTGCGGAGAAGTTGCCCGGCTCTGCTCTGCAATGGAGGGATTCATTCCCTCCCCCTCGCATGTTGTGCATGAGAATGAGGGGCTGCTTTGGCTGGGGAGCACTTTGCAGTGGGTCACTCTGCTCCCGAGGCCTCTGGCTGCCAGGAGAGCCGATGGCTGCTCCAGTGCTCCACGGCAAAGCATCCCTCCTGCAGGCAATAAGGATGGGGAGGTCTCCTCCTGCCACCCCATCACTAAGGTACCCCCAGGTTTCCACTTCCACCTTCACAGTGATCCCCTATTCTCACGCTGGATCTTAGTACATGAGATGCATCCCCCAGCCAAATGGTGGATGGATTCTGCTCTGTCCACGTGAGACTGGATCCTCCCATGGCCATCACTATCGCCTGGGGACAGCGTAGACCTCACACCACTGTTCACAGGGCCAGTATGAACCAGCTCTTCCAGCTTTCCTCCCAGGAGACCCTTCACAGCACATACTGCTTCTGCTGAGGCAGCATCTCCCATCACGGAGACACCCATTTCCCATAAGCAGGGGCCTCCCACAGGACGGAGATATTCCTACCCATAGGCATCCTCCAACAGAGCCACCAGAGGCTGACCCACTGCAAAAGGGATCAGACAATGACTCTCTGATCCCTTTTGGGCAGCACCGTGACTCCAGGTCACCTTCACTGTACCAGGTATCAAAGTGCTCTCCCAAGGGCTGGGCTCTGCTGGCAGCAGCCTGTGGAAGGGAAGGCGAGGGCTGGAAGCAGCTCCCTCCCATGCAGGTCAGCTGGTGCTCTAAAACAGGTACCTTGTGATGAGGGGCTTTGTGAGATGTTAAACATCTGGGGCTCAGGCACAAGGCAGCCTTTGTGCGGCCGTGAATTATCTGCCATAAAACAGCACTTGTTTCAGAGAGCTTCAAGGAGAAGGGGGGGGGGGAAGGGGAAAAGAGGAGGGAGAAGCCCCTGGAGGAGGAACCTCCGAGCTCCCGCTGGTCTCACCAGTGTTCTCCACACTGTGCTGGGTCACTCGGTGCAGAGCAGGAGCCCAAAGCCCTGCAGAACCCCCCTGTGCAACCACATCTTAACCTTTGCATTGGGGAGACAAGAGCCAAGGGGCCCCCTTCCACTAGAGCACGGTGCTCCAAGCCCTGTCCAACCTGGCCTCGAACACTGCCAGGGATGGGGCAGCCACAGGGAAGAGCTCCCTAATGTCTCATCTCACCCTCTCCTTTGGCAGGTTTAAGCCATTCCCCTTGGCCTGTCCGTACAGGCCCTTGTCCCAAGCCCCTCTCCAGGTTTTCTATAGCCCCTTTAGGCACTGGAGCTGCTGTAAGGTGTCCCTGAAGCCTTCTCCTCTCCAGGCACCATCCACTCCTGGCTCCCAGCTTTGGTGTCTCCCACTGGTATTTTCAGACTAATCGATTTGAGAAGCATTGATCAAATACTAATGAGAAGGACCTGAAAGGTTGATGTCCCTAAGAAATGAATGTCCAGCCCTTGCTACACAGGGCTTGGGAAAGCTGGAGCTGGGGGTCCCTGTGCCTGGCGGAGGTTCCCACTCCCCCCCGAGCATCCTGAAGGAGACCGCAACGCTTCACTTTATCAGCTTGTCATCTTGTGTGAGCAAGACATCAAGAGGCAGCCGAGCTGAGGATAATTTCACATCTTTCCTTGGCTGAAAGGCAAGGCAGCGCTTCCCTGACTCCCTTTGGGAGCTATGAGAGGTTCAGGTACACCGCACTGGTGCGTTGGTGTGGAGTTGGGCTCTGCTCACCTTTGAACAAAGCAGAGGGGAAGAAGATTTGCGCAAGGCAAAGTTCCTTTTATTTCTGGGCCTCTTCTGAGCCTGGGGAAGCAACAAGAGCAAGGACAGGGCTCAGAGGCAATGGAACACCACAGCTAAGGTCCACTTAAGAGATGAGGCTCACTTGGGAGCAAAGGGAACCTCTCCATCCGCCTGGTGAGGACAGCCCCTCTCTGGACCCCAGCATCCCAACCCGTGCTCCTGGTGCCAGCGTGGCCGAGTTCCCCAGCAACCCATGAAGCCAAATGGGGCTGGAGCTGCTGCCAGCTGCAAAGTGTGCGGGAGGGAGGAACAATCCCCCCCAATCTCTTTGTCTTCTTTCCACCCACCAGTGCTGCCTTTACACAGCAATTACAGAGGCCTTGGGGGCTTTCACACCCAGTCACCTGGGCCTCCTAGTTCTAAACAGCTTCATTTAATGACTTAGGAGGCCCCGGGGCCCCCTTGTTGTCTGGATTTGTTTCCCTGGTCTCCAAAAGGGTTTTTCTCCCCATGCAGCCACCACCCAGAGCGGAGGGGTTTAGTGAAACACGCACTTAAAGACATCTGCACCCAATTCCCGGGGGTCTCTGACTTCCAGGGACACACCAGCAACTCTGGATTCAGGGGAAAGGACCAGCAACCCCCATAAGGAACTTGTCCATCCACCAGGACAAGATACAGCCTGGAAAGGAAAGGGCAAAACAAAGCATGGTGTGAGATGCTGCTTCGTGCTCTACATCCACCCTCATGCCTGCCCCTGCTGCCGACCCGGGATGAAACACCAGGATGGGAAAACTGGGATGTTCCCACCCTCACTGTTGTAACCTTGGGAAATAAAGGGAAATAGAAGGGGCTGGGAGTGCTGATGGTGTTTGACTGTTCTGTGCAAGAGCTGGGGCTGGGGGCCAACGGAGGCGGGATCCCAGAGGAGATGGGGGTCCCTGGGAGAAGCTTAGGGCAATGGGGAGTCCCGCACCCCATCCGTTACCAGCACCTCCTTCCATTGTTTCCCAACCAGCGTTTTTCCCCATGACCTAATCTTCCCTTGGCTCTCGCTGGTAGTTTTATGGCAGGGAAGTTATGCTGCAGTAAAAGGAAAGCAGAGCCAGGCCATTCTCTTCCCCCCTGTTTTCATTGGGGTTTCTGTTTTCTGCTCCAGGCACAGCAGAAGGATTGTAGGAGGCGAGATGGGAGCAAGCGTGCGCCGGGGCTGCTTTCCTTGTTCTTGTAAGAACACGAGAAGGCAACAGCGAGAGGGAGGTTTAGGCAGCTCCCCATGCAAACCAGCTCTGGACACAAAAGCTTTTTGGTTATCATCAGCATTTTGCCAGATTACACTAAAATCAACCTTCAGGCTCCGCTTCCTGCTCTCCAGAACCCCCTCATAAGCTTATAAAGCACAGGAGTGTTTCCCAGAAGCCTCAATCAAGGATGTACTATTTTCACTCTATTCTCACACTAGCGGCTGCTCTCCACACTGTAAAAGCCTTGAAACAAGAGAAGAGGTGCTAAGACTGTTGCTGTGCAATATGCAGAGCTTGCAGTGTGAAGTTTTCCCTCTTTTCCCATTAGGAACAGCACTCTGGATGGAGGAATTTGAGTGCAGTCATTCCTGGAACAAGGACATATCACCTCGCCCTCATGTTGACCTTTCCCACTCACCCAACACATAAGGAATCACATGGAAAACGTCCCTCTGAGCTGGCACAGGAACCTTCCTGCAGTCACCACCCTTCCATAGTCAGCTGAAAGGAAGTTTAAGTAAAGCAACCAGGAGAAAGGTAACCGGGAGCTCACCGGGAGGCCCAGAGGAGCTGTGGCTGCCCCATCCCTGGCAGTGCTCAAGGCCAGGTTGGACACAGGGGCTTGGAGCAAGCTGCTCCAGTGGAAAGTGGAAGGGGTCCCTGCCTGGGGCAGGGGTTGGGGCTGGAGGAGCTTTAAGGTCCTTTCCCCCACTGTTTTTCAGGTCTGTGACCATACAACACTAAACACGGGCACTTAGGGAGTCCAATGTACACCTAAAAAGCGACTGGCATTAAATCCCTTCTAGAAACAAAACAACCCCATAATATCTGCCTTAGAAAAAGGGCACCGTGAGCTGAAATTTCCCTTCCTCCCTCCTATCCCCCATAACCAGGCTTGTTCCTGAGGTCAGAGCATCCACGCTGGGACTGATGAAGGCAAACGTGGCATGGCCAGGGCCAGCACGATGGGCTTGGGGTGCCTGAGCAAGCCCTCGGTAGCAGAGGAGCCATTCGCTTGCTCGGAGCCTGCTGCCTGCGTGCGCGCACGAGAGCGGCTGGGTTTTAATTGCAGCCCCGTTGCCAAGTACAACAAAGCCCGCGGACAAAGAATAGGAGTCGTTTTGTCTTCGGGTTTGAATTGTTTCTTTCCTGAGGGGAGGGGAGGGGAGGGAGGCGAAATCCATCCCTTTATAAGCAATGACTCAGGTGCTGCGATCTACGCAGGGCGCGCATCTCGCAAGCCACGGGGAGGTTTGGTGCCGTGTTTTGCTTGGCGCCGCGGGCCCTGATAATGGGGTGATTGTTCGGTTGCGTGCAAAGCCCTCGCTCGGGCTCTGCCTGTCCCTGCCCAGCCCTTGCAAACCGCAGCCGCCTTCCCCTGCGCCCCAGCGAGCACCCCAGCATCCGCAGGGACCCACCCGTCCATTCCTGCTCCCTGAGTCACGGCACGACGTGAGCCGGGTCACAGCGGTGTGGGCAAAGGTGAGGTTCCCCTGCCCCGGCTGCACGGCCGTAGCCATGGACCTTCACCGTGCTCTTCCCACCGGGAGCGAGCTGAGCTGGGCAGGGAAGGGAAGAGCAGCAGCAAAGGAAGCATCATTAGTGTCATGGTGCCAGCCTCTGTGCCCGCCACGTGCTGCTTGGCACTGTATGGAGTAAGGCAGGATTTACCTGGAGCAAAGGGAATGGTGCTTTCTCCTTGAACTGCAGGTCCAGGTGGGATGGATCAGCTGCATCCCCAAAAGGAGAAGCTCAATGCTTTATCTTACATACTCGTAGCCACAAATAATCTCCTCTTCAATACCCTAATCCTCTGGCAAACACACATATGGTGCCACTTACCCAAGCTATCCACAGCCTCTCCATCCATCGCTTAGTCATGGATGCTGGTCCAGGGTAGCTTTCCTGGTTGAAGAGGAGTTTCCCCATGGACTCCTCCACTGTCTGCCCATTAACGGGCCAAGTGGGCACTGATGTCCCCCTTCCCAATGAAACACTCGGTCACCACCTCCATACCCCAAACCAGCCCCAGAAGCAGCAGCACATGGGCCACAAACCCCTGCTGGGGCTTTGGGTTAATTTTAAACCCCATTGCAAGAGCACATATACGTGCTGTTTAGAAACAGATCTTGCTCTTCACCCTTTGGGGTTTGAGGCCTTTAGATGAAGAGCAGTCACAGTTTAAGTTGTCCTTCACCAGTGTAAGGGTTTTTGCCTTTGAAGATAAACCGCAAGAATCAAAAGCTTCTGAATTTGACTGAAGAATGAGGAAGGGGAGAGAAATCATCAGCATTGATGCTAACAACTTAATGGTACACTTGCCAGGGGCTCAAAAGACATTTGAACCCTTTGCAGGCACGGCTGAGCCCCTCCAAAGGCCAAGTGCCACCCATCAGAAGGATGGAAAGACAGAAAACCCTTCCCTGTGTGCTCACCATGAGAACAAGTCCTTGGGTGCTGCAGGCTGGGGGGGTTCTCCCCATTTCACTTAACACCAATGCGAAGGTGGGGTTTGGATCAAAGGCAACAGAAACTCCCTCTTCCCATTGAGAGCTGCTGTTTCCATGGGTAATTTCAGGCCTGGCCCCCAGCCAGCTTCTCAGTCCTACCAAGGAACACATCTATAATTTCACCCACCTCCAGGGTACAAACAGCACCAGAGGATTTTCATCTGTGCTTTCTGCATCGCCCTTCCCACTCGCTTCCTAAGGGGCCAATGTATAATTACCTCGGCTGGCTACATCCAAGCAGGATTAAATGCTTTACAGGACATTATCTCCCAGCAATCTCATTAGAAAGCTGCCTTTAAATGTATAATGTGGGGGGTTTGGTACCAACTTACTACCACATGCCAAAAATCCAGTGAGAAAACTGTACCAAGAGTCTGTGAGCCATTCTGACCCATGGACACCCCTGAGGTTTCTAAGTCTCAGATGAAGGCTTTGGGCTGAAAACAGAGGGCTCAAAGCTGTACATAGATGCTGCTTTCCCAGTTGAGAGGCAGCACCTTCGACAAGGCAGGGATTAAGCTGGAGAAATTAGATGTAGCAGAGCAGAGGGAGGAGAAGCAGGGGTTTATGGCCTTAAAATAAATCACTGCAACCTCTGAATTTCCCATTTATTGAAACCAATCACAGTTAAAAGGTCAAATCCATTGGCAAACAGTAGTTCTGTATCATCCAGGGTGACACACAAATGAAGTACAAATGAAATCCAACCCAAACCAAAAAGGAGAACCAAAGATGCATGGCTCAAGCTTAGCTTATTCAAGCCTGTTCCCTTTGGCTGCTCTCCCTGCAGCTTCTCCAGCAGGACCAAAGGGTGATCTGTGACCTCCCCGAGAGTCCCATGGCTGAGGGGGGACTGAGATGCCAGCAGCAGCCAGGTGATCCAGTTATTCCTGCTTCAGGGTTGAATGAACCCGCTTTGACTGGGGACAGAAGCATCCTTTGCAAAGAGGGAGGTTTGGTTTCAAGCATCCTTCTGACTCATGCTCCTCACTTGAGCGTGCACCAGGCACTGAGCCTGGACGGGACTGATCCTGCCTGGGAATGACCATTCAACAGAAGATGCTTGGAAAGCAGAGGGTGAAGAGGCACTACACACACTGTGTGTTGCTGGCTCTTCAGGTAGGATCATTGATAGCCCCTGATTAATTATTTCATCCTCAGGAAGACAAGAGCTGATTCAGCTCCAAGCTCTTCCGTGGAGTAACACACCAGGAAAACCCTGCATTGGCTTTTGGGAAGTTATGGACCACTGGAACCAAGAACCACAAACCAGCCATCGCTTGATAAAGTCAAACACAGTCACAGGCCCACGTGGAAACATATCCTGCTGTGCACTGGTCAGGCAGCACATTGACAACAACACGGATGACCACACCTTGCCTTTCAAAGAGTACATGCTAGAAAACACAACAATTCCCCTTTCCCATTTGTTTTTTTCCCAGAGACACAACTCATCGGATCAATGCCCCATACAGGAGATAAACTTAAGCAAAAATGGCATTTCCCTTTCACAGACATCCCAAGAAAATTTGGATTTATTTGTCTGGACTATTTGCATCCATCGAAACAAATACCCTAAAACATCCCCAAGCACCTGCAGGATACAGGAGCCCTCAATCCCACAGAGTGCTCTATGTGCTTAATGCCTTCACCTGCCTTTCAAAGTAAAGGGTAGAAATCAAGACTCTAAGGAGTTTGCTCCACTCAAATGCCTTGTTCTGACTCACAGACCAGCTTAAACACATGACAGTGAATCTCTTCTCTTCTACAGAACACAGATGATCAAAACCCAGAGCAACCAGCCCAGTGTGGAAGGGAAGGACAGGGTGACCTGCAGCCCAGCCAGTGCAACACCCAGCAGCCTTCCCAAGAGGACAAGAACATCTGGTGGCGAAAGGAAACCAGGAACCAGCCGTATTTGTGCTTTGAAAACCATCGCCATGACATTGGAGGGGAGGAAGAGATGTAAAATTATAGGAAATCAACACCAAGCCGGATCCAAAAGAATATATACAAAAGAAGTCCAGAGGGAAACGTGTGCCCAGTTCCAAACGCCGCTGCACAAATGGCTCTGAAGTCTTCTCCTGGGGATTGGAGCGCTGCCCTATCCAAGCCCAACATCCAGGGACATCATCACCACAAATCCCAGTATCGAGGTCCAGGATGCCAGCTTCCCGTTGCCACTGAAGAGAGAAAAGGGGAAGGCGTGAGCTCCTAGGAGCCGGGAATGACTTTTGGGATGAGGGACTCATGGAATGGTTTGTGTTGGAAGGGATCTTCAAGCTCATCCAGTTCCAACCCTTGCCACGGGGGTTTAGTCTCAGTCACCAAGGGGGTCTCACCTGGTCTGTGCCTCGGGGATGATATCATCCATCACCACATAGACCATTGCTCCGGCGGCAAAGCCCAAGGCGTAGGGGAGGAGAGGCTCTGCCACCACCACGGCGAAGGCACCAAAGATGCCAGCCAAGGGCTCCACCATCCCACTCAGCTGCCCGTACCTGCAAAGAACAGAGACTAAAAAGCACCAGGGGCAAGAGGGCACAGCCCTCCATGGGCTCTGCAGCTCCCTATCCCCATGGTCTTCCCTAATGCTGCCACGTCCAGGAGGAGGTCACCACCCAGCCATGCCATGCCAAGCCACATGGACTGTTTTAAATGGGCAGTGAAAGTGATCTGACCTAATCTAGCTGATTTTTCCAGGAAGGGAATTAAGGTCTAATCCAATTCCTCCCATTGAAAAGCTCTGAGGGATTGGGGTATCCAGCTCACTGGCAGAGATGGGTCAGAGAGGAAACACTTCCAACGAGCATCACTCAATCCCAAGCTGGCCATCTACCCCCAGCCTCAACCAGGATGAAACTGTGCTCTTCCCTCTCAGTTTTCTTTCTCCCTAGGAGTGCTTTAACAATCCGGACCATGGGAACTCCCTTCCCGGCAGCAGCAATCCCGGTGCAAGCCCCAGCACCGGCTGCACTGGAGGTGGGTGGAAGGAAAAGAAAACAAAGCTTTGGTGGGAGCCGTTTCCAAGCCCTCCTCATCCATCACCCGGCCGAGCACACGTGCATGGGCTGAGCGCTCGCAGGGTTCATGCCCTTGGCTTTTCCACCTTGGGAAAAGGGAAGAGGAAAGCCAAAGAGTGGGTTTGAAACCCAGCCCAGAGTGAAGGGAGAGAAAAATGAAACAAAATCATACAAGAAACCCCCAAAACTCTTTAGTGCAGGATCTGGGAGCTCACCACAGGCACTCTGTGGGTAGATGAAGTGGGATGGAGTGATCATCAATGCATCCCCCTGGAGCTGGGGGCTCAGAGCTGAGTTTAGGCACTGCAGAGGGAGCAGGGTAGCACTCACCATGCCCCTCAAAGCTGGAAACCAGCAGCATTCCCAGCAGCAGCAGCTCTTGTGATGCCAAAGGGGAACCTGGCAGGTCTGGAGCAAGCCCATCCCAAGGGCAGCTTAATGATGGAGCAATGCAGATGAATACAGAAGGAAATCTATAGGCTCATCAGGAGCTGGTGGAGGGCTCTTCATGGGTGAAGAGGAGCTCAGCTTACCAGAATGCTTTCCATGTGGAAAATCCAGCACCACGCAAAGGCAGGCTGACAGCCAGGCCCTCCGGAAAGTTCTGAATCCCAATCCCGATCGCTAAGTTCCTACCCACACACAAAAGCACAAATACACATATACATTAGGGGAAAAGCACAGCCTGGGGTAAGCTGCAGGGAGCTGGATGAAAAAAGACATTATTAGAGATCTGGTTTTGAATGGAAGCACACCTAGCCCTAGGGTAGCCATGCTAATATTTAACATGAACACAGCAAACTTCATCTTCAAATAGCTCCACAGCATTTAATCAGCTTCAGCACCAGCCCTGGGAGCAACTGAGACCAGATGGAGGAGAAGAGACTTGTCCTGGGAGGCCCCATGAGGCATTTCCAACCTGAGGCTTCCCAGGAGCAGCAGCATCCCTGGACCTGGGTATGTGGAGCAGCTCCAGGCTCGTGTCCCAGAGGTGGCTGGACCCTCTCCCATCACCTGCCCGGCTCTCACCAGCACCACCCTCAGCCATAGCCTTACAGCCATGGGGAGCCTGAATCAGACTGAAGCCATTCCCCCTTGTCCTGTCCCCACAGGCCCTTGTCAAAAGCCCCTCTCCAGAATTCCTATAGATCCCTTTAGCTATTGGAAGACCACTCTAGGGTCTCCTTACCCTCTGCTCCAGGTCCCTTTCAGCTCAGTTGGAGTTCTGGATTTTTGTTGAAAACCAGGAAATTGGGATATGGAATTTTCTCCTTCACCAAAGGAACGAAACCATCACAATCACCAACCACATAGGGTCAGTTTTTACACCGTGCGCTCCTGAGGCTGAGCAGCATCATGAGAGCGAATGAGAGCTGGTTCCGTAGTTGAAGCGTTTCTCCCATCCTACGTTGGTGTGCCTGGGACACTGGAGGTGTCAAAGCTGCAGCAGCGAGGTGCTGGGCTATGACCTGCCCCAGCCCACAGCTCCGACTGGGACCCCAGCACCTCTCTGCAAGGTCAGTAACTCCTTTGCCAGCAGCTGAAAGCCGCCTTTGCTGCTTCAAACACTTGTTTCCTATTAGTAAACTAAGACTGGTGAGAAAAACCTCACTGGGGTTGTTTAAACTTCTACCAGGGTTTACAGAGGAGGGGAGGGGATGGGGGAGAGGCTGCGGCTTTCCCTAACCGGGCCAGGCCATCACAATCGAAAACACTATTCAAGGCAAAGCAGGAGAGAGGACGGAGGGGGAAAACCATCCCTTTGAGAAAACACTGGAGCCGCTGTCTGCACACAGGGCTCCTTTCCTCCTTCCCTCGCCTCCGCACAAAGCAGCTATTACTGGCCCCGGCCACAACAAATTAATGGGGTGGGAGAGGGAGGTGTGAATGGAGGGTCTGTACAGGGAGGGTGGGAGCCCCTCCTTGCCCCGGTCCCACCGGGAAGAGGGAATCCCACTCTGACCCCTTGCCCTGCAGCAAGCCCCAAGGGACAGGAGGAAGGGGAACAAGAGTGCATAATGGGGATGCTCAGTATCAAGCAAGGGTCAGGTCACCCACTTGCCCCAGCTCTCAGCAGGGAGGCAGCCATGTGTGCCCCCTCCAGGTCAGGATTTTAAGCTGTTTCCCCAAGAAAAAGGTGCTGGCATCATGCTGGGTGAGTGCTGGAGTCAGGCACAGGCACACAAAGCTTCACATGAAGCACAGCAAGAAGCAAGGGCCGCTAGAGACCCAGCGCCTGCCCCATGCAGCGCATCCCTGCACATGTGTTTTCTTACTCCTACCTTAGGATATCCATGGGCAGAAAGGCCCTTCCAGGCTCAGCATCATGCTGAGAAAGTCCCCATGTCATCTCCTGGCCTCCAGTCCCCATGTCCCCACAGAGGTCTTTCGCTCACCCAGACCATGCTCCCCATCCCTAGGACCACTCAACCCTTCCTCCCATTGCAGCTTTGCCTGAACATTTCTTGGACTTCAGGGCCTTTTGAGCCTTTCCCAGGACACTAATCCCATCAGGATGAGGATAACTCCATGACAACATACAGGCCGGGAACACATAAGCCGTTCTATTTGCTTTGCCTCGGTTCACTGCATGAAGGATACCTCCACTTCTACTGCCTAGAGCAGCATCTCGGGAGACATCCAGGCACTGATGGCAGGGAAAATTCACCTGTGATGCCCCAAGTGTGGAATAAAACCATCCCAAAAGCCATTCCTCTCCCCTTTCACCTCACACCTTGTCTGCAGCTCCCGTGTGGAGCCGACAGCAACGCGGCTGGTGAGCAAGGGACTGAATCAAAGCTGCATTGTGTATGAGGGAAACAAAGGCGGCCTTATTACGGAAATAGGTGGGGATTCTTGGAAGGCTTCCCCCGACTGCAAAGAAACACATTGTAAAACACATGCACAGAGACAGACTGGAACAGCCCGGCCCAGGGGAGCCGAACCTCCGGGTGACCACGGCGAGATATGGGATACCACGGAGGTGACAACAGGGAGGGAGCCACAGGGACAGTCCTCAGGATGAATGTTCAGAGGCATCAGGGTCTCTAAAGGAGGAAGGTGGGGAATAACTGATAGGGAGGCTTTAGAAGCAGATCCCATGCTGTTGGATGGGCCACCCCAGCTACGAGACATTTTGCAGGCAAGAATGATACCCTATGGCTCATCCCCAACCGACAAACATGAACTGGGCTAAAGAAAGGGCAGCCCAAGGAAAAGCACACCAGACTTTGCCTGCGGATGCATGTGCCACTTGAGCAGCTCTGCCACACAGGAATGTCACTGGGCATCTCCTTCATTTGGGTGTAAGGACTCAAGCATCCTTGGAAGCATCAAGGAACAAGCAGCCAACACGCATTAGAAATGTTAGCTTCCCCAGCTCTCTGCCTCAGCTTCCCCATCTGTAAACCAGCAGTGATAACAGCTATATCCTCCATAACCTGGGAACAGAAAGGCCACTAACACACACGCCACCTTCACGTATGCTCTGCAGCATGCCAGCGATGCTGGGACAGGGCTGCCCTTGCACAGGCTGATCCTTCCCTGCAGCAGAGCCCAGTGCTGCAGTTTTAAAGAGGAGCAGGTAAAACCTTGGCATCCTGGTGGAACCCCACCAGGGACGAACTCTTCCATCTCCCAGGAACACAGTGGGGCCGGCCCTCCTACCAACCGCTATGGCACCACGCTGCGAGACTCCAAGTTCACTTTCAAACCCAAGTTGGCATCTCCGCATATTTGCAAGGTCAAGGCACAGAAAGCCTTCTATAAGCCTAAACCCTTGTTTTCAAGGGCCTATTCTTTTACAAACTGATTATGAAAGCAGGCTACATATTCTTAACAAGCCCCTTTTCACGACGGCTTTCAATTCCCTCCAGTGTATAATGTGCATGTGTATTCTTGCATGGCAGGCCCTTACATACTGTTTTGATTGTTATCGCCTCGCCATGAAAGGGCCGATTGTTTGGGGTTCCCAAGATTACATCACGGCTCCCACTCGGGCGCCCGCCGAGGTGTTTGATCAGGGCTCACAGGTGGGAAGCAGCGAGCACGGGGCCTGCAGCCTTTCCCCTGGACCTGCCTGACCTGCTCAGCACCGCTCCTCGGCCCCGGAGACTCCCGATGCTCTCACGCGATGGGAGCTGCAGGGACAAGAGGGGTGGCAGCATCCCCTGCACCAGCCCTGGTGCCAATGGACCATGGTCTCCTGGTGAGCTGCTGCTTTAGGTGTTGGGTATTTTAAAGCCTAAACCGTGGTTTGAGTTGGAAGAGGCCTTAAAGCTCATCCACTTCCAACCCCCTGCCATAGGCAAGGACACCTTCCACTAGAGCAGGTCGCTCCTGCAAAAGCAGGTGGAGGATGTTACTCAAGCAGATTTGCCCTTGGATAATGCAGTATCTTTCACCTCAACCACTCAAATCCACTAAGGAAAAAGAAATGGATATAAACCTATTGTGCCTCTTGCTCTGAGTGCAGCCACCAACCCCATTGCCCATGGGGACACAGAAGCACATGGAACAATGTGGGTCCCCACCAGTCAGCGGATGCAGCGTGTGCCCCAGCCAGCTCCTGGGAATGGGGAAGCTCCTGTTGGGTCCCTGCTCGAGCCACATGTGCTAGTCACATCCTAATGTAAATGTCTGCCCTGCAGCTCTGCTCCTCAGTAGCCGCTTCCATATCTCTTCCAATCTCTTCTCTCCCTCTTCCCACTCAATCACTGGGCTCTAAGTGCTATGCTGCCTGCTCTGTGTCACATCTGCTGGCCTGGCCCCCCGCCAGCCTCAAGCACACACCGCTCTGCACCCGCACACAGGGAACACTTACAATCTCAGGAATTTTTACCCTTAATTTATCCCAAAGGCACACAAACCAAGTTCAAAGTCATAAAACCTGCTCTCCCCTCTGCCTGCAGCGACCGGGACGTGAACTTTAGCTGAGGAGCAAGGAATTCTCCAGCATTCCCAACACAAATCCATAGGAGAGGTGCTGTAGAACACCCTACAAGGTTTGCCACACTGAGTACCAGGCTTGGATGTCCCATAGGGCTGGGTTATCTCCTCCCCATCCCAGCAAAGTGGAGAGGGCTCAGCCAAAAGGACATGAGCTCAGACATCCCCTTGAGCCATGCCCTGATGCCAGTGGCTGCTGCAAGAGCAAGTTCAACCCCTCAACACCAATATATGATGGGAACCACAGGAGGTTGTTCCATGAGGGCAGGCACGTATCCAGCCCCCGATCGCCTGCAGGGTCCCATCATCCAGGGACTATTTATTCCTCTGGGAGTTTAAAATCTTTATTCTTATCTTCTTGGTTATTTATGTAAGGGTTTGATTTATGAGTCAGCCTCATGCACAGGGTAAAAGTTCACATCTCCCCCGATCAGGGAAGCACAAAGACACGTTTCATGAGCTCCACACGTTCCTGCTCTCTTCTCCCTTTCTCCGTGCCTTGACCCCACGGTGCAGCAGGAAAGGCTCAGGGAGCCTTGGTGCTTGCTCCTGCTTCCCACAATAAGAGTGCAAATGGGACCTGCGAGCACAGGATCTGGCCAGTGCTGGCCATGCCTTGCCCAGCTCAGGCTGGTATCTGCAAAACAAGGAAATATGACCCAGCTGCCAGCAAAACCCGCTTTGCCAGAGATGCAATCCAGGAGGAATTGCACTTGTCCTGCTGCTTGCTCTTGCAGCACCTAATATAAAGCAGCATCATAGACTCATAGAGCCAGAGACTGGTTTGGGTTGGAAGAGACCTCAAAACTCATCGAGTTCCAACCCCCTGCCACGGGCAGGGACACCTTCCACTAGAGCAGCTTGCTCCCACCACCACCCACAGCCGCCATCCAACTCCAATCAGCACCAGCAGTTTGGGTTAAAACCCTCCAAATCAGAAGCACCTATTTTTAAACACCTGAAGATGACCCTCAGATGAGACCTCATTAACTCGATTTTAAACCCCATCGGCTGCGAGATCCTTTAAACTTGTCCATATTCCTATAGGCACACCTTTAAACAGAGCGGGATTTAACGGTGTGGCTGCATTGATCTCGGGTAGAGCTGAAGGGAGATACAGAACCTCATAAAGGTTATTAAAATACATATATATTTCAATATAAACACAACAGAAAGTGGGTGGTCTAAAAGCAGGGCTGGGATTATGGCCCACCTATAGGAATTCCCAATAATACCTCCCAATTAATGTTTATAGCCTCACACGAACCCTCTCCTTTTCTCTATGAACCTTCAAATCACAAGCACGTTTCACATAGACTGTTTTACATGCCATGGAAATCTCAGTGCAAATAATGGTGCTGGGGCACGGGAATGGAGTGGGGGGGGGTATTTCTTAGGGACTTTTTTGCCTTGTCCTTCAGCACACACAACCCCATTACTTACAGGAGACAAAAGCCTTGAGCTTTTAATGGAGGAAGGATGAGTGTAGTTAATAAAGACACTATTCTTCCTCCCTGCTAGGGGGTGAAAAGAGCTTGAAGGGAATCAAAGCCCGGCTATAGTTATAGATAAATATGTCTGTATTCCACTCATCCTCCCCCAGCTTCCTGCAGCGGCATCCTGATGGAGCTCAGCACCCCACTTGTGCCCATCGAAGGGCTCACAAACAATTCCCTCCTATCCACGTTTGGGTCCTGATGAGGATCATTAGCCAAAAGCAAAATTAAAAGCCCCAAAATAGTTTCTCGTCTTCCTTCTCCTGCAGCATCGCTGCTCAAACACGCTGGGGGAGAGCGTGAAAGCACCGGAGCGGCTCCTTTATGCAGCCTGAAAACCTGGAACTAAACAATTTACTAACAGCTGTAGCTATAAAAGGCCCCATTATTGCTCCGTGTACACTAACAATGTCTTCATTCAAATTGCTTCCCCTCCTCGGAGGGTTTATTTTTAAACCTGCTAAAGAGAGGAACAGGCCACCAGGGCCACAAAGACCAAGCTGGTGTTCAAAGTGAGCTTTGTTTGGCACTATCTTGAGAAGATAAACAGGGATAATGGCTTTGTCTGTCTCTGCTCTTTTCTCTTTGCCCTCTTTCTCTTGTTTTAAGGTGAACAGGAACTGAACGGGTGCATTTTGCAGATCAAAGCTTGCCAACATAGGGTCACTACAGGGTGCTGGACTGCTGCAGCCCCCAGCCATAGCTCAGCCAGAAGCCATCCAGCTGGCCAACAGCACACCCAAGGAAGGAGCTGGGTCTCCCTCTCAGGCAGGTGCGAAGCCAAAGGGCTCTCCATGTGGGAGCTGCTCTTGGCATTCCCTGTCCTTCAGGTTCTATCAGCAGATGCAGTGACCACCATAAAAAGAGAAGGAAGCCGCCACTACACAGGCTTTCCACAGAGCCAGATGCTCTGGGAGGCCAGCTCTCTCCGAAGTACTATAAATCAACCCCAAACCCTCCTCGGTCCAGACACTTGAGCAAGGGATAAGGGAGAAGTGGGAGAGGAGGGGAAGCTATTTCTACAGTGATGTAAATCACTGCAAACAGCCAGTGAGGGATTCACAGCCAGCAGCCCAGCTCCCAGCCAGGCTTTGGAAACCTCCCTGCTGACATGGGAGGTCTTCTCCTCCTCCAGCCTAGGGCAATAAACCCAGGCCTCAGCACCCATCCATCCCCTGGAGCTGGGGTGCCGCAGAGGCCAGGCTGACATGGGCTTTCAACCCATCCACTTTGGGCAAGGAAGGGGCAAGTGAAGAAGTGTTGCCACCAAACTGCCAGCAGGAAAGTGCTCCAGCAGCATCACGAGCCAAAAGTGACCTCTGACAGCCTTGGAAATAGCAACTGCCCCCCCCAAAACACAGCCCTGCAATGGAAAACCAGCCCCAACCAGGCAAGCACTCATTTGTGAGACTAAAAGAGCAAGCAAAGTATCCTCCAAAAGGCATTTTCCCCTCACCAGAGCAGAGGGTTGGGGGGAACGGACCACCCCGACCTCCCCAGCCTGGCAGGAGGCAGGACCAGCATCACGAGGCCAAGGTAAACCAATTCAAGACGTGGTTTGCTGCCAAGAACTACGGCTGGAACCTTGCCTGATCTGAAACGGGTTCCCTCTGCCAGGGGGCTTGGCACAGCTCCTCCTGCATCTGCTTGATGGTGGGACACAAGCATCCCATCACCCATCCATCACCCGCGGTGCTACAGGCAAGCAAGGGTCCTTGCTGGGATCCAGAGACCTGATTTACATCAGGGAAGTCCCCCTCACTGCTTCAAATTCACCCTGAACCCAGTCTCAGCAACCCAGATTGCTGTGACCAAACCAAGCCACCACATTTCTTAAGGACCAGGAAACCTTTTGTGCTCTGCTCCTGGAAAACAAGGTCTCTGCTCTCTGCCTGCATCTCTCTGCATCAGGTACCAAGCATCAAAGCACCATAAAAGCCCAGATTAACTCCCCAGCACTGCACCAGGATGGGAAGCAGGTCTGGCTGCAGGACAACAGACTATCCAGGCACTGCAGGAGCACAAATGTTTTCCTAGTGAGGAAAACATGAGGCAGCTTTGAAGGCAGCTCAATACAAACACTGCAGGCCACAGAGCTTCCTCACCACACTTTGCTTTGCCCATCCTGCAGACATGGCCATGCAGGATGACAGAGCCATCGGTAGCTGTGGAGCTGCTCTGGGTGAGGATGCACTCGCTGCTGTCGGTGGTGTAGGTTTGTTTATCAAGGATAAGGAAGGGAGGTTACACCGCTCCACAGGACACGGCCATCATCCCTTCAGCCTTGCACTGTGTCTGCTGGGTGAGATCCCACCTATGTCCAAGCACAGCAAACCAGACCTGAGGCTTCAAACAGGAACTGGGGAACTCTATCCTAGGTGACAGAGATGCTGGGAAGGCCCTAGGAGGAGGACTCACTGCCTGATATTGCACAGCCCTGCAAACATCTCCATAGGGGAAGCGATTCAAGCGCACCTTGCTTCCCAACCTCCTTCTCCTAATGGCCAAGAAGAGCCCCACCATTCACAAAAGAAAAGCCCTCCAGACACCTACCCCACTCATCAGATCTCACTTATTAATACACATCTACCTTCAGGAGGGCTAATTAAAAGGTGCTTAACAAGCACTTTCCACCTGTGTGGTTGTGGAGCCAGCGGCACACTGGGCTTTGTTCTGCATCCCGGCCAGGCGCCGCGTTCTCCTGGGATCCATGGAAATCCCCGAGCAGCCCCACCTTGCCTCCCATCCCGAAGGGCTCTTCCCATTAGGTGTTTCTGAGCACAGCCTTGATCTGACAAAGAGCTTGGGATTCAACCCCACGTTTTGATCTTCCTCAGCTCCACTGCGGACCCATTCATAAGCAAGAGGCAGAGATTGCGGACGAGAGAAACACCCAGCGTGTCTTCTGCTGTCTCTCACTCAGACCACAATGATCTCCATTCATTCGGAGGGAACACAGTACAAAGTTTTTGCCTGGTTTCAATCTCCCTACATTAATCAAGCCTATTTTCTCTTTCCCAGCCTCAGAGACACAGCGTGGGAGGCACAGGCTGTCCCATGAAATAATATTTTCCAAGCCATAGTCAAAGTCTGCCTGTCAACTCGAAGCCTCTTTTCTGTCTGTTTTACCAAAGCTGGACAGGAAACAATCTGTGGGCACAACGGATCAAAACAAGGCCAGCATTCCCAGCAACAGGGCCGATGAATGGGAAGCATTGTGCTGCACTGAAGGAAACACCACCATCATCATCGGGGCGATGGGGAGGGGGAATAAAATATATCTGTTTACATCACTTCCACATGCACAACCCACTCCCCAGCCGCCCTAAATAGCAGCTTTCATTCAGGAGATAACCAGGCAGGTGGGATGTGGTAGGAGATGCAATGGTCCATCAGTCCAGAGCCTGTGATGGGGAAGGGCAAGCCTCAGATAGACACCATACCCACAAAACCATGCACTTTTCCCCTTCCTTACATCCATGGTGAACAGGGATCAGAGCCTGGACAAAGCCTGACCTGCACCTTGCAGAAGGGACTGCTGAAGGGGATCCACATAAACCCCAAGAACAGGGAAAGCTGCCATGAACAAACCTCCCCAAATGCCCCTGCTTTAAACCAGAGGCACCAACTGACACCCTGCAGGCTTTCACTCCTCCATGGTATCCTATGAGAACCCAGCGCCCAGACCACCCATGACATTTAGTCTTTCATATATATATATATGTATATATAATCATAGAATAGTTCGGGTTGGAAAGGACCTTAAGATCATCCAGTTCCAACCCCCTGCCATGGGCAGGGACACCTCACACTAAACCATGGCACCCAAGGCTCTGTCCAGCCTGGCCTTGAGCACCACGAGGGATGGAGCATTCACAACTTCCCTGGACAACCCATATATACATACACTTTACATAGTACCTGATGGCATTTAACACGATATTGGTTTCACCCATTAAACATTCTCTTCCATCGGAATCAGCAGCCCTTTGCCAGGGAAAAAGCCACATTTGGGAGTCCCATCAGCTCCAGGGTTTGTCCTACAGTGGTGCAAGACCATGCGCCTGCCCTATATCCACTGAGAGCAGGCTGATAGGAACAAGGATGTTACCACCTAGTGTCAGACAGGAGAGGAGCAGCAACCGGGAATGAGGAGGATGGGGATGAGGACCTGGCCGAGGATGACTCTTGCTTTGGAAGTGTCGGACTGCAAGTCCAGAGCCTGCGGATCATCCTGGACCCCTCCACTTCCATGGCCAGCAGCAGGAACATGAGTTTTCGACCCCTCTAACTGGGATGGGTTTGAAAATAACAATGCACAATACACTTTTGGGGAGGAGGAGTGCAGAAAGAGTCCCTCTGTGCTTTGTTCGGTCTCCAGCCCAAGACTTGCAGGTATTGCTCTCCTGCCATTATACATTTAGAATTCAATTTACCAATGAAATGCTCCATCTGTCAAACTGAAACCTCTCTGCTTACCCAGGACCTGGAAACACGACCACTGTTGAAATGCTATATCCCACGGCAGGGAAGAAGCCCGAACTGAACTGCAAAGGGCTATGAGATGGATGGGGAGAGCAGAGGAGCTGGAGAGGGGAGAGGAAAGGGCACGTGGAAGGGTCTGTTCCTACACCCAGCCCTGGGGAAGCCATGGGCAAAGCACACCAGCATTGGCCAGCCCTGCCTGCACGCCCAGAGCAGCACATTCAGCCTGTCTTGGTCTCAGCAGCCCATCTGGTTCCTGTTAAATCAGCCACACAAGGTGGAGGGGGTTTCCTCCCCCCGCGTTACAGCCTGCAAAGAGGGGGAGGCAAAACAGCTTCTTTAAGGCATGGCTGCCCTTCTCTTTACCTTCCTGCCTGGAAGGCAGCCAGGAGCAGCTCCTGCCTCCCTGCTCTCATCTGGAGGGAGCCTTCCCCTCGCTGGGCTCGCTGCACCAGGCACTGCTCCTCTGTACAGGCGCTGCTCCTGCAGCCCGGGCACACACTCACCCTGGGTCTCACTCCTGTCACCACAGCAGCATTGTCCTGAGCCCCTATTTCCAGCCTGCGCGGCTTTCCAATGCTTTTATCCTTGCAAGGAACCAGAGAGATGGATCAGGTTTGCAGCAGGCAGGGATGCTCCGGAGGAGGGAGGGATGCTCCTGCCTGAGGAGGAGCAGGGGCTCAGCCCTCATGGGAAACACCCCAATAGGGATGACATTAGGTCATCCTAAACCCCATCTAAACCACCATAAACCCCACATCACCTTCCCAACAAAGGCCGGAATGTGCCACCCAGCCAAAGGAGCACCAATACCACCTGCACACAAAAGCCAAGAGCTGAGATCTCAGCTTGCCCAGGCACAGGACCACATTTCGCTCGCATCCCCTGATCAGCCAAATGAAGTGGGCTCCCTCCCACACTGCAAACCCATGCATGAACCAACTCACAAGGCGAGGGGCTGAGTCCCAGGGTGAGCGCTGGCATTGGTGGGGAGGAGAACAGAGGAGCCAGACCGCAGGAACGGAGCCTGCACACCCGGTGGCAGCAAAGAAACACGGACGAGCACGGGCAGGAGCCTGGCAAGCAGCAACGAGAGCATCCAGGGAGATGAATGGACCGGGGAGCCCAGAGGGACGGATCCCGCAAGCCAGAGGTAAGGGGCAGGACCTTCCCAAAGGCCAGAGTCAGGGGATGGCAGAGGCGATGTCAGCACATGCAAAGCACCGGGTGTTTGAAAGGTGAGAATCTCACCCTGCTTCCTCATCCTCCTGGTTTTGCTTTTCAATCAAATCCCATGAAAGAGGAGAGATTTGGATTTGACATTAGGAAGAGGGTTTTCCCTGTGTGGGTGCTGAGGCGCTGGCCCAGGGTACCCAGAGAAGCTGTGGCTGCCCCATCCCTGGCAGTCCCAAGGCCAGGTTGGACACAGGGGCTTGGAGCAAGCTGCTCCAGTGGAAGGGGTCCCTGCCAGTGGCAGGGGCTGGAGCTGGAGGAGCTTCAAGGTCCCTTCCAACCCAAACCAGGCTGGGATTCTATGATCCTATAATTCGATGCAAGCAGCCCTTCAGGATACATCACGGTCACGTCTCACCAGGGCTGGAATGGGTTCAGGCTCCTGCCCAGATTTCACCCCTCTGGGAGCAAATGCAATGAGGCAGCAGTTCCCTGAGCAAGGCACCAGTTACTCATGAAGCACAAGTCAGTGAGGAAGCTCCTCTGATGAGCGTGGCACATCCCAGCCAAGCCTGGGAACATCTCCCAGCCGCTGCAAACATCCCCAGGCATCCTGCTCGGGCTCTGCACGCACCAGAGCGTTCACAACCGCTTCTGCACGACCCAAGGTTGGAAGGAATGAGCCTTCCAGAGGCGGCTCAGCTCGGTGCTAACGCGGTTACTCACACCCAGGGGGAGCAGAAGGAGGATGGAGGAGGTAAACTGAGTCACACAGCTCCTTCATTACACCCCTGTATCAAAGTAATGGACACAAGGGGGATCACGACTGTCGCGTCCCCTGAGAGGTTGGCCAAGGAGCGATTTCCCCTTCAGCTGTGTCAGAAGAGGTGGTTCTATTCCTCACAGCAAGTACAATCCCACCAGGTTTTAAGCCTCCATAACACAAATCAGCCGCCTAATATTTTACTCTTGGACACTTCCCAAATGGCTTCACGGCAAAGCAGCTACACTGAGTGATTCAGGGGCTGCCTGCAGCTGACAGTGACAGCCAGATTGATGGCAACCAAGTTATTTTGTCTCCTTTTGCAGCTGACTACATTTGCATTGGTATGTTCATGGTGCAGACTCCACCTTTCATCTAACTTGATTAATGCTGTTGTAAATACAGAGAAAGAACCAGCTGCTTCTGGCTTTTTAGCTTCGACCGAGCAGCTGATGAAAACAACTCCTTTTGTTCAAGCATCTCCAGAGCCTTCTGCAGACTTTATGAAGGGCCTTTTATTCTAAAAGGTTAGAGAAATTCAGTGTTTGGAGCTGGTGCATCCCGCTGGCCTCCCCACAGAGCTGGATGGTACCTGCTGCAATCAAAGTGCCCGGGGCAGTGCACCTGGTACTGTCAGGTCGGGTACCCCATCAGCCAGGGATGTAACAGGGCATCAAACACAGAAGGCTTTGCTTGTGTCCTTGCAGGGTTCTCATAAGCACGGCTTCTGCCTGGCCAGGGGAGCCTGGACAGCTCCAAAACCAGCCCAGGGACCCACAGATCCTCTGGCAGGAACAAAGCAGCCAAGATAAAACAGCGTTTCCATCCATAAACCATAAGGGCTGGGCAGGTTGTTCACTGACCAAACACACTGCACGTCCCCAGCCACACAGACCACAGCGTGGGGCTGGTAAAGGAAGGGTGAAGAGCACGCGATGCGCTACGAGGCTGGGGTGTCAGAGAAAGGAGAGTCTGGTAACAGAGCACAGAGGGGCCTGGTCAGGAGATGCCATTCGTGATCCAGCCACCAAGAGATGCCAGCAGCTCTCCCAGAGCCCCAGCGCCTCCTCCAGCTTCCACTTCCCACCAGATTCCTCCTTTCCCCCACTTCTTTAGCAATGCCCAGTCCCAGCTCTGCCGGGGGCAGCCACTGACCCCATACAGCCAGGGTTTGATCCCAGTTGGGGTGAAAACGCACCCAAAGCCCAACCCCAGGCAGTTTGGAGGAGCTCAACTGCTCCCAGCAGTCCTGAGAGAAGCACAAAAGGGTTTGCCTTGTAGCATAGGGACAATGCTGGGAAGCAGGGATGCTGGGAAGCAGGGATGCTNGCCCAACCCCAGGCAGTTTGGAGGAGCTCAACTGCTCCCAGCAGTCCTGAGAGAAGCACAAAAGGGTTTGCCTTGTAGCATAGGGACAATGCTGGGAAGCAGGGATGCTGGGAAGCAGGGATGCTGGGAAGCAGGGATGCTGGGAAGCAGGATCTTACCTGGCGCTTTGGAAGGTCGCAGATGCAGATTTTCCAATAGCCCCAAATCCAACTCCCACTGCCAGGCCCTCTGAAACAGGAAGGAAGAAATCAGTGAGGTCAAACCCTACCACAGCCCTGAGACCACCCCTCCTCCTGCCCATCACTGGAGCACAGAGCGGTGTGAGCAGAAACACAGGACCCCAGGCCTGGTCATTGCCATAATCTAAGTGTGTTTAACCTGAGCTTAGAGCAGAGCCTGCCCAGGGAACTTCCCCTCTGTGAACCCAACCAGGAGTTTCTTAGGAAGTCAATGCAGAGAGATTCTGTGCTTGGTGGATTGAGCTGAGCTCTGAGGCAGAAGCTGTTCCCTGGGAGGGTGCTGAGGCGCTGGCACAGGGTGATGGCCCAGAGAAGCTGTGGCTGCCCCATCCCTGGCAGTGCTCAAGGCCAGGTTGGACACAGGGGCTTGGAGCAAGCTGCTCCAGTGGAAGGGGTTCCTGCCTGTGGCAGGGGTTGGAACTGGATGAGCTTTGAGGTCCTTCCAGCACAAACCAGGCTGTGGTTCTGAGCGCACTGGAGAGGACAAGGACAACCCTCACCAGCTGAAATGTTTTAACAAGGAGCAATGCAGTGCGAAACACCAAAGTCTGTTAAACAATGTCCAAGGCCATCAAATACCCCTGCATAGCGGTGTCTGTGCAAGGCACAGATGAGGCTGGAACCGCAGCTGCCTGCAGAGGAACCAAACACCAACTTCTGCCATGATGTCCTCCGAAGCACTGCTAAGCCAGGACCAGGCTCCCAGCCATGCCACCTCCCCGTGCCCCCATGCCAGCACTACAGCAAACAGACTCCAAGGCAGAAGGCAACCCAACCTCTATGAGAGAACTCCAACCGTGGGGATTGTTCCAGATTGTAGCTCATCCCAAATCCCAAAGAAACCAGCCAAGGAGCATTCCCAGGAGGGCAGCGGGTGCGGGAGACCCACGATCCACCGCTGCCTCCTCCATCATGCTTCATCCTGCCCACTCCCCTCTGTCCCTCTCTCAAACTTCCCTTCCCATCACGGCACAGCTCCCTCCATCCTCCCAGGAATCAGAAATACCTCCTTTTTAGCAGGCATCAAACCAGTGCTGCTTGGTTTTCCGCTCTCCAAAACCCCCCCCTCCGTTTTGTTTTGGCAGCCTCAGGGGGGGATCAGCAAGGAAGGAAAGAACATTCAAAGAACAAAAGCTAAACCTGTTTGTGGAGCTGCCTGAGTTTTACAGCCTTCAAAGGAGGCAATTGCGCACTCCAGCTGCTGGCAGCCACCAGAGGGGACAGTGGGGACTATTGAGATGAGCATTCAAGCAGGTTGGAGATGTCACTGAGGGTGTTTACCTGCGCCCTGGAGGATGAGGTCTGGGAAGAAGAGGACCATGTGTGTGGTTCTGGTCTTCTGAATTTCCCGTTGCCTTGGAAACACACCATAAAAAGCAGCACTAACTCTGCTAATCACAGCATTTGCATCCTTGAGTCCAGGCGGAGCGTGGAGAACCGAGACACTCGGCAGCTCCTCAGAGCCTGGATCCACAGCTTGTGCCAAGGCATGGGATGGAGACAGGGAAAACAACAGCAGCAATCCCCGAGTGCAGGGTTATGGGGTAAGGAGACTCCCAACTATCCCTAGAATACCAGATCTGGGGGAACCTGGCCTTGAGCACTGCCAGGGATGGGGCAGCCACAACTTCTCTGGACACCCTGTGCCAGCGCCTCAGCACCCTCATAGGGAAGAGCATGCCCAGGGAAGCCAGGCTGGATGGGGCTTGAAGTGGAAGGTGTCCTTGTGATTCAGTCTGTGATTCAATGGAAGCAACACTCGAAGGACAAAAGTGCTTGTTTGTGTGAATCACAAAAATAGCTTCCACAGAGGGGAAAAACCACCACGATTTCCCTGCAGCAAAACCAGCCTCACGGAATAAGAAACTCAGCAGCACAATTAATGAGAGTGCACATCACAGATACATGGAACCAAACCATGGGAAATGAAAACCAACAGATGGTGTGGAGAGAACTGCTTGTTTGGAGGGGGAGAAGCAGCCCAGGGTGGAAGCTGCAGCACGGTGAGGATGCTCCCCAGTGCAGAGGGAAGGTGACGCAGCAGCCCCTGGCCATTGGCTTGTCCAGGTCCACTCATCCCACCAGGGAACACAAGAGCTAGGGCAGGATGAACAAACATGAACTGGCCAATGGGCTGCTAACCCCAGAGCATCCGATGGGAACTCACCACCAAGTATCTGATGTCACACATGGTCCACAAAGCAGGGACCATCCCAGCACACCCCACGGTCACTACCAATGCTCAGGAAGCCTCTAACCCTCTGCATTAGATACCGTGTGATGCACTGCATCCACCGCTGTGATTTGTTTCAAGTACTTCTTTCAGACAAGCCCACCAAGATCACAGAACCACCTCACTGCTTCAGCAACACAGGTTCAGCCTCTTGCAAAGATGTCAAACCTCCAATTGACTCTGCTTTGCAGGCAAGGAAGCAGACACACAAAGCTTTACATGGAAAACAAGCTGGAAGAGTTTGCTGCCAGTTTGCCCGTGCTCAAAGCTCACTGCCTGCTCAGCCCTCCAGTTGCAGCTCCTCTTCCATGTATTGTGCACATCAGCCTCACATTATAAATAGCTTGAGTGGCTTCTTCAGGTAGGAAAAGATACAGAAAGAGAAAGGCTAATGTTTCTATGTCAACCACTTACGGATGCGCTGCGCTGAAGGCTCTGCAAATGGATGACTAAGACACCAGGTCACTGACAATGGGAATGGGAAAGCAGATCCTACCTGCAGAAGGCTCAGGCATCAGCTTGAAGTAAAGAGCCCAGAGCGATTTCTGGTCCTCAGCATCACTGCGAGCACAGAAGCACAGTCCTGGGCAGCCCTCATCAACTGAAGGATGGGCCACCCCTCTGCAGAGGGCAAGGCAAACACCCCATAGCTTGGGATGGGACAGAGGGTGGAAAGAAGCCATGCATGTCCCATAGGAAACGTCTCCATGTCAGACAGGGTGTTCCCAGGATTTCAGTTGTCAGCCCCTTCTGCAAGCAGCGATGGAGTGGGAAGAGCCAGAGGCCCCATGCACCCTGGTTAGCTGGAGGGCCCACATGGTGACAGCACCAGGCTGAGTTGCTCATTCAGCATCCTTGTGCAGAGTTGCAGAACAAAGGAAGAAGAATACAACCAACCTCAGCCACTGCCAAGGAAATGAGTCTATTTATCCTAAAGAGAGGGATTCTGCCTCTCTTGGGCTTCCTTGGCTTTACCATTCAAGACACTTTATCCTAATAAAGCATTACCCAGGGATCAGGCTAAGCCTATGCTAACTTAAGGATCAGCTCGGTTGGCAGTGCTCATTGCAAAGATGTGTTTCCTCTTTTTGTTTTCTGAGGAGGAGAAAAAGCTTCAAAACCTCCAACTGAAAAGCAATAGCCATGCTGGAGCATCGCTGCAGAGACCCCTGTTAATAGCTAGGGATAGGTTATGCTGCCTGCTGATCATGGTGGCGAGGGCAAAAAGCATGATACCCATACATGCCCTTACATACTACATCTGAAACGCAGACCTGATCTAAAGCAGTGAAAGCAAATTAAGCTAGCTGTGATTTTAAACCCCACTGAAGGCAGCGTAAGCAGCCAGGCAGGGATCCCAGCCCTGCATCATGATCAGCAGCCAGGAAAACCCAGGCTGTGGGTTTGTGGGGTTCCTCAAGATCCTGCCATTGCCAGCTCTATTTCTGAGCCTGAAATGAGCTTCCCAGCCACCACGGGAAGCCACTGGGGATCCTCAGGAGGCATGTTCACAACAGCAACTGAAAATAAAGCCCTTGAAACTCCCCAGAGAGCCAAAGCAGTAAACTAGAAGCATCGCTCACAGGGCGCTGATAAATTAGAGGCAAGCGAATTAACCCCAGTTATGAAGCTACTGTTACACAGCACAAAAAGCAAGAACATAGGCGGTGGGTAGAGAACAACACTATGGAATCCCAGACTGGTTTGTGTTGGAAGGGAGCTTAAAGCTCATGCAGTTCCCCTGCCATGGGGTAGGGACACCTTCCTCTAGAGCAGCTCGCTCCAAGCCCCTGTGTCCAACCTGGCCTTGAATAACAGCCCACAGGAATGTTAAAGAAGAAGAACCCACTGAACGAACCCCCCTTTTCTCCCCATATCAGTTTGCCAGCACATAGGCAGGATTTCAGGGATAAAGCAATGATATTGAAGCATCCCAGAGCTTGTGCTTTGTCTGGGATCACCGCTGTGACAGGGACTGCTTTCCAGGCCACAACGGCCTCCGAGTCTCATCTCCTGTACAAATGCGGCACCAGGATGCCACAGGCAGAGCTGACCCTGCTCCTGCGGAGCAGCATCAGGCACAGATCTGTTCGCTATCCTTTAGTTTATCCCATGCTTCCTGCTCTCCACCAGGATGCAGCAGCACAGCCCACCCATGGAGGTCTTTGCCTCTAATACAGCCCTGCAGGAAACTGCTCTGGGGATGCAGCACAGCCCTGCTGGGCAGGAGGAGAATCCACAGGGACAATGGAAGGAGTAACCCACAAATCCCACAGCCTGAGTGGAGGCAAAATCGTGGCCTCGGAGGGAGGGCAAGGAGCAGAGGAAAGCAGGTTCATAAATAGCTTCTCCCTAGAGCAGAAATCCCACAGCCCTGCCTGCCAGGACATGGGAGCTGTGGGGCAGGTGAGGGCAGCGCAGCGCAGCAGAGGTTTGTGCCTACAGGGCTTTGAGAGAAACAGAAAGGCTTAGGGATTGAAGAGCAGTAAATGCCTTTGTGAGCTATGGAAACAGTCCTGTCTCACGTGCAACTGCTGAGAACTCCCCTTGCATGAGCTAACGCATCCCTGACACAACACAGGCCCACGGATGCCAACAGGGACATGTACCAGAGCCATGCTCACAGGGTCCATGGCAAAAGCATCCCCTGATTAACCAAAGCCAGGCTCATCAACAGCTGCCCAAGTCCTTCTCCTCTGTAATCCCAAAAGCTGGATGTACCTCAGTGTTTAACACCCCCTGACCCATGTTCAGCAGCAAGGCTGGGACCCTGCCTCCCTCAGCAGCACATCAAGCCTGGCAGCAGCATCCACAGAGCCAGGAGTGACATGATCTCCTCCAGCGAGGAGTTCTGAAGCTAATTCTCCTGGGTCAGCAAATGAACACGCTTCCTTTAGGAAGGTACTACGGATGCCAACGTGTCATCAATTATTCATCCTGCTCTTTGAAGAACTGTTAAGCTCCTAGTGGGAAATTAATCTTGCTATAATGAGGTTTGTACTTCTAGGAGAGTTTAAGCATGTCCCTGTTGCCACTTATTCAAACTCCTTTTCCCCCAAGACTGAATTCCAGCTCCCTCCAGGTAGCATCATTTTGCCATTACTGCACCAAGAAGTGCAGAGATTATCAGAGTTCAGAAATTTCCATGTTTCTGGAGGTTAAAGTCAGTTTAGAAAGGGTTTTTTGGGGCTATTTTAACTAAAACAAGCTTTAAAGCAGTGGAAACACAAACCCCACCACGGCTCCAGAGGCACCCCTGCTTGGCCATCATCCACACACACACAGAGCAGTACATCCCACTGGCTATGGTTCTGGGAAGCAGCTTTTCCCCCCAAAGGCCCCCAGGCAGTCCTGGCACAAGACCAGAGGTCCTGGCATGGCAATGTGAGTGCTGCTACTCTTGACCTACCATTCTCCACATCGTGTTTCTCTACCACATCCATAACCACGGCTCTTCCAAGCAAAAATCTCTTCCAGAGCCTGGCACAGCTTCCCCATAAGAAGCTGCCTGCCCAGAGTTCCACCTCCCTGTGCAGTGCCAGAGTGCCAGGACACCATTTACCCCCTGCTTCAGGCCAGGAAGCTCCTCTGAATGCCAGCAGCACCATCCCCTCTTCCCAAGACTTCCAGCAAAAAGCATTTGTGCAAGAGCATGGTGATGCCAACCTTCCCCAAAACCCCCCATCCCCAGCTCCCCAGTTCCCTCAAAGCAGTAAGAACAAAGGTGCCCTTTACGGACCCATCGGTTTTCCATTGCCATGCTAGAAACCGCTCTGCCCATGCACTTTCTGGTTCCACGCTGACGGCACACATCAAGGATGATACCTGACTTCAGGGACTCAAAGCCTGCCACAGCTGATGGTAACAGACTGCTGCTCGCTGGAGCTTGACTTAGCTCACCTGGGTGGGATGCAGGCTTGTGCTGCTGCCCCAGAGCTGGACACAGCACGGAGTAATCCTTGTCCTCTAAAGGGGCATGGGAAGTGGATCCAGGGAGCAGCGGTGATTGTGCTGTGAGCAAAGCAGGAGTCCCTTGAGCATTAGGCTGTGATGAGTTATCGTTAAGCAGTGGCAGTGCCTGACCTCATGGGAGCCCTTCATCACATGTACGAGCTGTCCAGAGATTCCATAGCCAAGAGGAGCTGTGACAAAGCCACATTGGCCAGGCAGGATTTCCACCTGTTTGATGCAGAAGCAGCAGCTAAGGAGGCCAGAGCACTCCTAACTATTACCCTAACCCAAAAATCCTTCCACCAGAATGCAAAGAGAGAATCTAAATAATTAATTTCCATTGTACAGCAGCATGTCTTATTATTTGTGGTATGAATTATTCACTCTTCCCCTCTCCTCCCTCAGGGTTGCCAGTGAACAAGAGCTTTTGTTTGAGGAGCGTATGTGGGGATGGGGAAGTGGCCGGGTCCCTTCTCCCTGTGGATCCACAGTGCTCCCATCCTGACCCTGCCAACAGCCAGTGACAGAACAGAGAGAACAAAACCCAAGGCACCAGCTGGATTGATCTGCTCAGACAAAGCAGTCCTGGGCAATCATTATTCTCACCACTACTTGCAGCCACGGGCAGATGCAGGCAGTGAACAAGCAGATGCAGGCAGTGAACAAGCAGATGCAGGCAGTGAACAGGCAGAGCTGCGAAGCCCCATTGATCCCAACCCTCCGAAATGCTGCTGTGGAATAAGGAATGGGAGAAATGAACCCGTTTTGGGGCTTTCCTACACTCTAACGTCCTAGAAGGAGCAAACAAAGGTGTAAGCATGGCTGGACCCATCGTGCAGAGCTGCCTGCTCTGGCACAGCCGGTCCTGAGGGATGCCCTGTGGTGCCTAACTTGGGTAATCCCATATTTATGGGGGAAATAAAGGTGGGCAAAATCCAATCAAGGTTTGTGTGGACGGCAGCCGTAGGGAAGCACAGCAAAGCCAGGCAGCTGGAAAACAGTGAGAAATTGCCTTTTGGGGCAGGGAATTACAGTCAAGCCAACCCAGACCTGTTTCAGCATTGCGCATCAGCTCAGCTCCTCTCTCCTGCTCCAAGAGCTCTATAAACCCCTCAGGAACCTACCCATTAGAGGCATTAATTACTAAAGCACTGACTCAGCAGTGGCTGAGGCCCCTGATGTGCACACACGAAGCTGACAGAGGTCAAAAGCCCCCAACGTGCCCCACACAGCTCAACTGCACCGCTTTGATTTCCAGAGATAGAAACCTTAACGGTGCGGCTCAGCCTCTGAGTTATGCAGGGACTCACAGATGGGTCCCATCAAGGTTGTGCAAGAGGTGATGACAAACAGAGAGGATGACAGGGTCCATGTGGCCATCCCCTGGAAAAGCAAACAGCTGAAATGCCCAGCTCACCCATGCTTAACAGCAGGATGGACACAAAGCAAGGCAAGCCATATTGCTGTGTGCGATGCCGTGGACTTAAAATGCCATTAAAAGGGGATTTTAAGCCCCCAGATGCCTTACCCGGGGGGGGGGA